>LBNU01018332.1:64792-88175 GCA_014162995.1 Artemisia annua | reverse complement strand
TTTTTTTTTTTTTTTTTTTTTTTTTTTTTTTTTTTTTTTTTTTTTTTTTTTTTTTTTTAACTCTTTGTATTCAACTGAATAACATTTCACATAAAATGTCTCACTGCTGTGTGTATTCAACTCAATACCATTCGATGTCACATCCCAAACATGATTTGTGTAATAGGTCAGTAGAGCTCTTTTTTCAAACCATGTTTTGCGCAGGGGACATAAAGAAAAGTTTGAGAAGAAATCTTGACAAGAAAAGAACGATAGAGATAGTGATGGAATCGGTTGAAGTTTGACGCCGAGTGGGGACTTATGGGCATGAAGAGCATCAGCACCAGCAATATTCAGTTGACGTGAGTGCAGATGAAAATGTGAGTGAAAGGCTGAGGGATGCGCTTGGTTCGTGGTTTGGATGCATAGGGCCCACGCCACAGTCCAAGTCTATCTATGCATAAGAACGCTGGAAAGGTGCGTGTCTTTAACATAATTTCATATACAGCTCATGATTAATTGACCGCTTGATCACCAACGTTTTTTTAAAGAGTTGGATGACGTTTCGGTGACGTTTACTTTACAAAATGGGTCGGTCGGGTTGGGTGACGTTTCGAATTGATTCGGGACAAAATGGTCAGGTCGGGTTGACCACATAGCTTTTTGGTTGCTTTTCAGTAACGTTTTATAATAAAACCATTATATTATATGACACTTTATCATTTATTTTGTATTTGCAAAGTAAGAAGTACAATAACAAAGTATTAAACTGATTATAGTTTCACAGTATTGGGTTATAACTTTTAAAATTTAAATTTATGTACACATATTTCATAACACCATCTATTTCACTTATTAAACTGTTTGATTATAGTCTCGATATTCTAAATTGATTTATTTAATTATTTTTTTTTTTTATTTTTTTTACATTTTAAGCAATTATATGCAGACACACTCGGATGCCTGTTGTAAGGAATGGAGCAATTGATTATTCCGTGGAGACATTAGAGTTTGGTAAGAATCTTATAACATTCGTGCCAAAACATAAAATTTACGAAAAAATACTTTGCTCCATCACTCTTAACATATGTCATAGGTTGGCCGTTTGCTTCACTTAGCTACAAAAGCATTTCATTACACTCATTGGATATTGATGATGTAAAAGCTAAGCTACAGTAAGATGACGAAAATATGGAAAGAGGAGTGAGAGGAATTTGATGGAAGTGAAAAGAGACCAAGTAAAAGTGAAGAGTGTGATTTAAGTGGGAAGTTTGTCTGACAAATGCATTAATCATACTTCTTTAAAGCAAGTTTTGAAATTTTATATGTGATCAGAGTTACTTAACACGCTTTGGTTATTCTGTATAAGGAGCTTATTGTTATTTATGTTTATTTCAAATTTCTAAACTCTTATGTTAGTTTGGTTTGTGGTTGGAGTAATTATATTAACCCTTTTAATGTTTTCTTTGGTAATGGCGTCTTCGTTACGTGGGTTTTGCTTTATCTTTAATGGATCAAACCGACTAAAAACACAAATATAAATAGCACAAAGTAGCGGGTTGAAAGTCCTTAAATGCTGATTTTCAACATATTTTAAGTTATAATATATTATGAATCACAACCTACTTTTACTTACATTTTTTATGTATTATTAGATCTTCACGGAATGGACATTTGCTGTTAAATTGATTAGCACTCAAATATGTCATTTGCTACTCAAAATCGTCAAATTTGGAGACGACAACTCATGGACGTTTATTATTTTAATTATTACAAATTCAATTGATTATCGAATAATTCACCATTGTCTCATTCTTTCTTTCATGTATTAAATGGAATATATTTACGTTATCATTTTTTCTTTCTCATATTCTCAAATATGCTTTTACTTACATCATCTATGGACTATTAGGTGTGCACGGCATGGACATTGGGTATTAAATTGATAAGCGCTTACACACATCATTTTCTGTTCAAGACGGTCAATTTTGGAGTCGCCAACGCTTTGAAGTTTATTACTGTAGTTTAATTGTAACAATTTCAATTACTTATCGGATAATTAACGCATGGTTTCATTATTTCTTTCATGTATTAAATGGAACATGTTTACGTTATTACTTTTCTTATCATCTCACTTTCTCTATTTCTTTAAAAAAAATAACCCGGTGTCAACGGGTCTATAAGCTAGTGAGCTGATATACGTACGGTTGACTAGACAATATGTTTTGTGACTACTTTTAATAGTTATTAACTTGTACGTGTTGCAAACATAGACTTTATGCGTTGTCATTCTAAATGTTCGTATACGTTTTGTTCTTAAAGTTCAAACCTTGTTATTTTCCACTACATAATCAAATGATTAGAGCCTTAGAGGTAAGCATACGCATGGTGACTCAAATACCAACTTACCAGGTATCTGTTAATCTTGTTCAAAGTGATTACTTAAATTACAAGTGGTCTCAATAAAGTTTTAGAGTCAAGTATATCTTTTTCAACAATGTTTAAACTCTAAGCACCAAAGTTTTTTCTTGCTTTTACTTGTATATGCAACTTTTTGGGTAATTACATATACTTTTACACTATATAATTGTTTTTGTTTATTGGCTATTCATTACCACATCTTTAACTATAGAATAATGGAGTTATCTATTTAAAAAATAAACATCAATCTCCACATGAAGTTCGTGGTTAAACCAAAAACAATATCATTCTTTTTGTTTTTGTTTTTTTTTGTAATCAAAACTCTCTGACATATATGTTCATCCTTTTTCCATTTCCACTCTTCAAAACTTTGTCAACTCACATAAACCTTAAATATACATGCATTCAGAAACCTTAGTTCCCACAACCTCAACCAATGATCATTATCATGATCATGATCTCACAAGCAACTCAAGGAGCATAAACTCACTTTCTACCAACAACAATTCTCATAATCATGATTTTGATAATGATAGCGGAAACAATGATCAAATTCTAAACGAATTTGATCATGAAGAGATTGTTTTAGATACTGACCCAGACCCTGGCGGTGTTACTGTGATAGAAAATAACCCGCCAGACTCATTCTGGGTCAGTAACAACAAAGTAAATGATTGGTTAAACCAACACACGTTCATTGAACGTAAAGCTTCGGTTAAACTAGTACAAGTTTCTCGAAAAACTGATCCGACACAAACCCGGTCTTCTCAACGGTCCGTTTCTTTTAACCAGAAACCTCAAACGACTATAATAGGGTTTAGACAAAAACCGGGTCATGTTAATGAAGGAAAAGCTAAACCTAATGATAGACCGGATAGTTTTCGCTTGTTTAAGAACCGGTCCTTACCTGGCAAGAGCTCGGGCCTTCAGTTAACTGAGCCGAAGTCTCCGAGGGTTTCTTGTATTGGTCGAGTCCGGTCGATAAGAGGTCCGGCTAGAAAAAACGGGTTTTGGAAGAGTGTGAAAGCAGCTATCTTGAACCGGGTTCGGATGAATAAGGTGAAGAAAACTACTTGAGACCGGTTTGGACCGGTTGAGTTATATATTGGCCGCCAATGAGATAAGACCACGTTTTTGTTTTATTTTTTATGTGAATGTACATGTCATATATTCCCTCATTTTATTGCCATAATTGTTTTTTTGAATATTTTTGATGTAAAAATTTAAATATAAAATAAGTTTATTGAATCCAATTATATATATGATACTATTTTTGTCTTATAAAACTTGGTACTTTTGTTTTGTGACACATAGTTGTTTTCAGAAAATATTGTGTTATATAACAACGTATAGAGTTCATAACAAAGTTAATGTTGTCGAATGATGATTCTAGGTGCTTATTGTTAAAGACGAATACATTAAGGTTATTGGTTCCTATATCAACTCATGTTTTCATTGCAATTAACAACTTTAAAGACTGGCATTCGAATTCCTAGATATTAGTATAAGGGTGTTTATGCTTGTGTTATATAAATAACTTATAGTACGTAATACGTTTGTTTATCATAACCTTCTGAGTTCATTTTGAGTGTTTGGATTACCTTTTATGTAATAAGTTGATAAGCTCAATTGTTTAATTTAGCTTATGTTGGTAATTGGTAAATGACCAAAAAAGACAAAGGTAGAAGCTAAGTATAATCTAGGAAGATGTTATATAAGTTCAACCCTTTTAAGGATCCATAATTCTGAAGCTTATCCGGACACTCTTATATACCACTTACCACCACTCATATAAGCTAGTCAAACACTTAATTTGAGCTTGTATGAGTCATATAAACTAATAAGCTAATAAGCCTGCATTAAGCTTAGCAAAACACCCCCAAATTCTTTGTATTTCCTTGTATAACAAGAAGTTTGTAGGCAACAGGATTACGCTTAGTCCAGTAAGTCTCCACACGTTGTTGTTGTAGATCGCCATGACTTTTGATGGTTGATATGTTGCCCTTAGATTAACTTATGTTTGTGTATGATTTATGAAGTCAACATCTAAAGACTAAACCAGATTAGTTATCGACTACACGATATCCAAGTTGCCGAAACTTATCAAATTTTAAAACATTATTATTTAAACTTTTATGCGTTGTCATTCTAAAATGTTCGCATAAGTTTTGTTCTTAAAATCCAACCTTGTTATTTTCCATTACGTAATCAAATGGTTAGAGGTAAACACATATGCATGGTGACTCAAATACCAACTTACCNTAGTCATGGAAAGGAGGGGAGGGGAAATGTATGCTAGATGGTTAATGTAATGTTTTGATCTTGTTGAAAGGGGCTAATTTCTATGTTTTACAAATAACTTATAGTACGTTTATTTATCATAACCTTATGAGCTCATTTTGAGTGTTTGGATTACCTTTTATTGAATAAGCTGATAAGCTCAAATAACTCAATTGTTCAATTTAGCTTATGTTGGTAATTGGTAAATGACCAAAAAAGACAAAGGTAGAAGTATAATCTAGGAAGATGTTATATAAGTTCAACCCTGTTTAAGGATCCATAATTCTGAAGCTTATCCGGACACTCTTATATACCACTTACCACTACTCATATAAGCTAGTCAAACACTTAATTTGAGCTTGTATGAGTCATATAAACTAATAAGCTAATAAGCCTGCATTAAGCTTAGCAAAACACCCCCCAAATTCTTTGTATTTCCTTGTATAACAAGAAGTTTGTTGGCAACAGGATTACGCTTAGTCCAGTAAGTCTCCACACGTTGTTGTTGTAGATCGCCATGACTTTTGATGGTTGATATGTTGCCCTTAGATTAACTTATGTTTGTGTATGATTTATGAAGTCAACATCTAAAGACTAAACCAGATTAGTTATCGACTACACGATATACAAGTTGCCGAAACTTATCAAATTTTAAAACATTATTATTTAAACTTTTATGCGTTGTCATTCTAAAATGTTCGCATAAGTTTTGTTCTTAAAATCCAACCTTGTTATTTTCCATTACGTAATCAAATGGTTAGAGGTAAATATATGCATGGTGACTCAAATACCAACTTATCAGGTATCTGTTAATCTTGTTCAAAGTGATTAGTTAAATTACAAGTGGTCTTAACGTCAAGTGTATTCTTTATCAACAATGTCTAAACTCTAAGCACCAAAGTTTTTTTTTTCTTGGTTTTACTTGTAGATGCAACTTTTTGGGTAACTACGTATGCTTTTGCACTATATAATTGTTTTTGCTAGATAACTACTAATTATTACCACAACTTGAAAAATATAATAATGAGTTGTCAATTTTAAAAGAAACATCAATCTCCACATGAAGTTCGTGGTTAAACTAATAACTTATTTAAACATATAATACCTTTATCAAGCCAAAAACAATGTCATTCTTTTTGTTTTTTTTTTTTTTTTTTTTTTTTTAATCAAACCAATGCTCTCTCACATATATGTTCTTCCTTTTTCCATTTCCACTCTTCAAACCTTGTCAACTCACATACACATTAAATATACATGCATTCAGAAACCTTAGTTCCCACAACCTCAACCAATGATCATGATCATGATCTCACAAGCAACTCAAGGAGTATAGACTCACTTTCTACCAACAACAATTCTCATAATCATGATTTTGATAATGATAGCGGAAACAATGATAAAATTCTAAACGAATTTGATCATGAAGAGATTGTTTTAGATACTGACCCAGACATTGGCGGTGTTACAGTTATAGAAAATAACCCGCTAGACTCATTCTGGGTCAGCAACAACAAAGTAAATGATTGGTTAAACCAACACACGTTCATTGAACGTAAAGCTTCGGTTAAACTAGTACAAGTTTCTCGAAACACTGATCCGACACAAACCCGGTCTTCTCAACGGTCCGTTTCTTTTAACCAAAAACCTCAAACGACGATAATAGGGTTTAGACAAAAACCGGGTCATGTTAATGAAGCAAAAGCTAAACCTAATGATAGACCGGATAGTTTTCGATTGTTTAAGAACCGGTCCTTACCTGGCAAGAGCTCGGGTCTTCAGTTAACTGAGCCGAAGTCTCCGAGGGTTTCTTGTATTGGTCGAGTCCGGTCGATAAGAGGTCCGGCTAGAAAAACCGGGTTTTGGAAGAGTGTGAAAGCAGCTATCTTGAACCGGGTTCGGAAGAATAAGGTGAAGAAAACTACTACTTGAGACCGGTTTGGAAGGCCGCCAATGAGATAAGACCACGTTTTTGTTTAATTTTTTATGTGAATGTACATGTCATATATTCCCTCATTTTATTGCCAAAATTGTATTTTTGAATAATTTTGATGTAAAAATTTAAATTTAAAATAAGTTTTTTGAATCCAATTGTGATACTATTCTTTGTCTTATAAAACTTATACTTTTGTTTTGTGACACATAGTTGTTTTCAGAAAATGGAGTATTGTGTTATATAACAACGTGTATAGTTTCATAACAAAGTTAATGTTGTCAATGACGATTCTAGGTGCTTATTGCTAAAGACGAAGACATTAAGGTTATTGGTTCCTATATCAAATCGTGTTTTCATTGCAAGTAACAACTTTATAAGACTGACATTCGAGTGGCTAAGTAAAAGGGTGTTTAGCTAAGCTTATGAACTAGCTTTATGCTTGTGTTATATGAACAATTTATAGTTTATTTATCATAACCTTAATTATGAGCTCTAGTTAAGTGTGTGGATTACCTTATATTTAATAAGTTGATAAGCTCGAGTGTTTGATTTTGCTTATGTTAGTAAATGGCTAAAAAAGACATTGGCTAAATAAATATAAACCTTGGATTAAATATATTATAGGGTAGAACTATAATTTCTAATGGAAGACGTTATATAAGTTCAACCGTTTTTATAAGGATTCATAATCAAGACACCACTCATATAAGCTAGTCAAACATGTTATTTGAGCTTATATGACTTAGGGTAATAAGCTAATAAGCCTATCATTAAGCTTAGCAAAACACCCCAAATTCTTTGTATTTCCTTGTTTATCATGAAGTTTGTAGTCAACAGGATTATGCTTAGTCGAGTTAGTCTCCACACGTTGTTGTTTTAGATCGCCATGACTTTTGATGGTTGATATGTTGTCCTTAGATTAACTTATGTTTGTTATGATTTANAACAACAAAGTAAATGATTGGTTAAACCAACACACGTTCATTGAACGTAAAGCTTCGGTTAAACTAGTACAAGTTTCTCGAAAAACTGATCCGACACAAACCCGGTCTTCTCAACGGTCCGTTTCTTTTAACCAAAAACCTCAAACGACTATAATAGGGTTTCGACAAAAACCGGGTCATGTTAATGAAGCAAAAGCTAAACCTAATGATAGACCGGATAGTTTTCGATTGTTTAAGAACCGGTCCTTACCTGGCAAGAGCTCGGGTCTTCAGTTAACTGAGCCGAAGTCTCCGAGGGTTTCTTGTATTGGTCGAGTCCGGTCGATAAGAGGTCCGGCTAGAAAAAACGGGTTTTGGAAGAGTGTGAAAACAGCTATCTTGAACCGGGTTCGGATGAATAAGGTGAAGAAAACTACTTGAGACCGGTTTGGACCGGTTGAGTTATTGGCCGCCAATGAGATAAGACCACGTTTTTTGTTTAATTTTTTATGTGAATGTACATGTCATATATTCCCTCATTTTATTGCCATAATTGTTTTCTTGAATAATTTTGATGTAAAAATTTAAATTTAAAATAAGTTTTTTGAATCCAATTGTGATACTATTCTTTGTCTTATAAAACTTATACTCCTACTTTTGTTTTGTGACACATAGTTGTTTTCAGAAAATGGAGTATTGTGTTATATAACAACGTGTATAGTTTCATAATAAAGTTAATGTTGTCAATGACGATTCTAGGTGCTTATTGCTAAAGACGAAGACATTAAGGTTATTGGTTCCTATATCAGATCGTGTTTTCATTGCAAGTAACAACTTTATAAGACTGACATTCGAGTGGCTAAGTAAAAGGGTGTTTAGCTAAGCTTATGAACTAGCTTTATGCTTGTGTTATATGAACAATTTATAGTTTATTTATCATAACCTTAATTATGAGCTCTAGTTAAGTGTGTGGATTACCTTATATTTAATAAGTTGATAAGCTCGAGTGTTTGATTTTGCTTATGTTAGTAAATGGCTAAAAAAGACATTGGCTAAATAAATATAAACCTTGGATTAAATATATTATAGGGTAGAACTATAATTTCTAATGGAAGACGTTATATAAGTTCAACCGTTTTTATAAGGATTCATAATCAAGACACCACTCATATAAGCTAGTCAAACATGTTATTTGAGCTTATATGACTTAGGGTAATAAGCTAATAAGCCTATCATTAAGCTTAGCAAAACACCCCAAATTCTTTGTATTTCCTTGTTTATCATGAAGTTTGTAGTCAACAGGATTATGCTTAGTCGAGTTAGTCTCCACACGTTGTTGTTTTAGATCGCCATGACTTTTGATGGTTGATATGTTGTCCTTAGATTAACTTATGTTTGTTATGATTTATGAAGTCAACATCTAAAGACTAAACCAGATTAGTTATCGACTACACGATATAAGTTGTAGGAACTTATCAAATTTTAAAACATAGGTAATAACTACTAAGTTTATATAATGGCAACCTTTAATCATCAAACTAATTTTTTTTACAGAAACTAAATTAATTGATGATGGTAATACATCATGATAGTGATTTTTTTATGCGAATATGTTATATAGTGGGTCAATTGATGTGGCTCGATGGCTGCAATCGAGGGGTTGGTATTGTCTTATTTGGACATATCTTTCCTTAATTATATGAAATTGTATTGTTTTTGTCGTCTCAATGTTAATATATTTCTTTTGATTAAAAAAATCAAATTCATTATCTATAAGAAGATTTTAAATAATAGTTGAGAGAGTTTTAAATTCACCATATGTTTATCGTGTGTTATTTAAAATGGCTGGTGGAGTACTTATCACTCGTATACTCTATTCTCGAGTGCAAAACGAAAAGAAGAGAAAGGAAGTGGGTAAAGAAGAGAGAAAAGAGAAGAGAGGGAAAAATGATTTTGTAGTTTTATGTTCTTCAGGTTTAGAAAAAACTAAAAATTAAAAAAAAAAAAAAAAAGATAAATAAATAAATAAAAATTAAGACTAAAATTTTACTGTATTTCTTTTCAAATCATCTCAATTTGGGGAATAAGATTAGCAGGGGGTATTTGACATAATTTCTTTCCTTCTCCTCTTCTCTACAGAGAACATGATTTTTTTTTTTCCCAATTATATACTTATTTTCGTTTCTTTCCAAATAGAAACTCGACAACATGGTGTTAAGAATACTATGCACACTGCTCACAGTTACTCCAATACGCTTTTCTACTGCTCAAGTTATCCAATAGCTTTTTACATCTTCACATTGTAATTTTTACCAATTTTAAATATTAAAAAGTTTTTTTTTTTTCTTTTAATCATAATCTTTTTCACACCATATACTATATATTTTACAAATATCTCACAAATGTCTCCAACAAGAATTAAACCCAAAATCTCACGATATATCACACAAAAAGCTTTTGCAAAAAGTAGCTCTCTAATGTTGCTTTTTACAAAAGCTTGGTGGAAAAAGTAAGTGCAACCACAAAAGGTTTTAAGTGGTATACTTCAATTAAAATTTTAATATATTGCAAAACTTCAAACACTTGATGAATTGTGATTCTTTCCAAAAAGCTTTTGGAAAAGCTTTAAGAGGAATGGTGAAAAGTCTTTTAAAAACTATTTGAAAATTAATTCAAAGCTTTGAGAAAAGTTTTGCATTGCAAATGACTTTTCATTGTTTGATAAGCTATATGAATGACTAGATCCTAAACAAAGTTTGCTGAAAGACTTTTAAAAAAACGACTCATTATATATCAAGCCTTTAATAAAAAATGATACTAGCGATTGTTATTAAATGAAGTCTTGTTGTTTTCATTAACGCCCCCTCATTAAATATAATTTATTTGAAAAAAGCTTCTCAAAAGCTTTTGTGCATAAATAAATAAATAAATGGGGACGTGCTAAAACCTTGAAGAGATTATGATAAAAATCATTCAAGGCAAACACACCAAATAACAATAGAGGTCTACAACAAAGATCATTGAAAGTTTGGTCAACCTTCATTAGCGTATTCCATTATATTTGTATCACAGTGAACTTTTTGTTGAATATACGTGCTGTAATTTGGTTGACTTTCAACATAGTGAAAAGAACAATAAAAGTTGAGGCTTAAGTTTTGTCCAATGATCAAAAAGTGAAATGAATTCTCGCCCTTGAAGATGCTTATAATAGAATATTAAAAGANGCTTTTGCAAAAAGTAGCTCTCTAATGTTGCTTTTTACAAAAGCTTGGTGGAAAAAGTAAGTGCAATCGCAAAAGGTGTTTAAGTGGTATACTTCAATTAAAATTTTAATATATTGCAAAACTTCAAACACTTGATGAATTGTGATTCTTTCCAAAAAGCTTTGGAAAAGCTTTAAGAGCAATGGTGAAAAGTCTTTTAAAAACTATTTGAAATAATTCAAAGCTTTGAGAAAAGTTTTGCATTGCAAATGACTTTTCATTGTTTGATAAGCTATATGAATGACTCGATCCTAAACAAAGTTTGCTGAAAGACTTTTAAAAAAACGACTCATTAGATATCAAGCATTTAATAAAAAATGATTCTAGCGATTGTTATTAAATGAAGTCTTGTTGTTTTACATTAACGCCCCCTCATTAAATATAATTTATTTGAAAAAAGCTTCTCAAAAGCTTTTGTGCATAAATAAATAAATAAATGGGGACGTGCTAAAACCTTGTTTGGTAGAGAGAATTTCAGAGAATAGAAATGAAGCAGAGAATATAAATTCAGAGAATAGAAATCAGCAGAGAATTTTGTTCAATTCTAATGTTTGGTAACAACAGAGACTTGACCCGAGAAATGAAAAAAAAAATTATTTGTTGATTTTTTTAAAAAATATCTTTTTTCTAAATAACAATTCTAAAAAAATATATTTAAAAAAAAAATATTTTTTTATAAATTAAATATTTTTTTTAATTTATTTTTTTAAAAAAATTTTATTTTAAGAAAAAAAACTTATTCTTTAAAAAAAAATTAATTTATTTTTTTATAAAAATTATTTAAAAATTTTTATTTTTTCTAAATAACAATTCTAAAAAAATATTTTTAAAAAAATATTTTTTATTTATTTTTTAAAAAATTTATTTATAAAAAAATTTAATTTATTTTTTTTTAAATTTATTTTTTATAAAAATTATTTTTTCTAAATAACAATTCTAAAATAAATATATTTTCAAAAAAAATATTTTTTTTTAAATTATTATTTTTAAAAAAAACCTCAATTCTCCAAATTCTCTACAAAAATCATGGAAATGGGAGTAACCAAATTACACTATCTAATTCTCTCCAACTCTCCACTAATTTCTCCTCAATTCTCCACTTTTTTTAATTCTCTCTACCAAACAAGAGAATTTGTTCAAATTCCATTTCTCTCATTTCTTTTCTCTCTACCAAACACACCCTGAAGAGATTATGATAAAAATCATTCAAGGCGAACACACCAAATAACAATAAAGAGGTCTACAACAAAGATCATTGAAAGTTTGGTCAACCTTCATTAGCGTATTCCATTATATTTGTATCATAGTGAACTTTTCGTTGAATATACGTGCTGTAATTTGGTTGACTTTCAACATAGTGAAAAGAACAATAAAAGTTGAGGCTTGAGTTTTGTCCAATGATCAAAAAGTGAAATGAATTCTCGCCCTTGAAGACGCTTATAATAGAATATTAAAAAATGTGTGAAATTAATCCTTACTTATATATTGCTATTGAGTTTGTTCATTTATCTAGGGACAAAATCAAAACTCATTTCCTACTTTAAGATTTTGTTTCAAATGCATCGATGCATGCTCACTATAGCTCCATATCGCACATTTTTGGCTCATTAACTACACCTAAGTCCGAATCTCATCAATCAACCCCAACACTTGTTTCGCAATTTCAAAACACAGTCGATTCATCTTTGGGTCTAAAATACGCAAACGACTATAAAGTCCCACATTTTTTACACATCATGTTTTGGATGCTATGATAGATCCTAACTATTTGACAATATCATTTTCTTTTCTTTATAGGTTAAATTGGGGATTTGATTTTTAACACACGAAGATAAAAGAGCATAATTTTCATCTATTTGAATTTCTTATATGTACTTTATAAATTTCGCTCCTTTGTTATATTTGTGCCTATATGATCAAAAAGAAGGATTCATACATGCAAACCTTAAAGAGGTTTAATGGTTTATAAAAATTGAATTACAGCCCAAAGCTTGGCCAACTATCATAAGCGTATTTCATTATATATGTATCATCATAGTGAGGTTTTCCTGAATATACCTGGTGAAGTAATTCGGTCAACTTTCAACAATTTGGAAAGAAAAAAAAAATGCAATAATAGTTAAGAGCGGGAGGTACGAGAGCGCCGTGGGTTGCGTTTTCACCACCAGCCCAAAATCAGTGATAGTGCACCTTACCGAGGTTGGCGCCATGGTGGCCAGCCCACGCGGTGGGTTTCTCTTTTATATATATAACTATAATGATCTACTAATATAGCTAATTACATTATATATATATATATATTATATAATATATATATATACTATATACTATCTATACTATATATATATTATATATAGTATATTATATATACTATATAATATACCCACACACTAACACAACATATCTACTTATATAACCACACACACAACATATATATAGTAATAGTAATATATATTTCATATATTATTATATATACTATAGATAATACATAGTTATATATAGTACTATATATATTATATATATTATATGTGCCGTTGAAATTGTGGTTTTTATTTTTGTTTTGTGTCTTGTTTTTGTGATTTGTTTGTGTTTTATGTGGAATTTTTTTTTTTTTTTTCTTTTTTTTTTTTTTTTTTTTTTTTGTAAAAGAATGGGTATAAGAAGAAAGGTCGGAAGGAAGAAAGAATTTTAAAAAAAAAATAATAATAATCACTATGGGCAGTTTTAAAAAAATTATATAAAATACTAATATATATATATATATATATATCTATATATATATATATATATATATTATATGTGTGTGTGTGTGTGTGTGTGTGTGTGGGTAGTTTTATAAATCCATGGCTACGAAATATTTTTATTGTCTTTTTATTTCATACGAATAACTAAACTTTGGTTGTTTTACTTAAAAAAAAAAAAAAAAGACGGCACCACATTTTATGGTGTCAAAGGTTACGCCAGATTGCGGTGCTTGTGGGATTCGTGTGCCATGGGATTTTTCTGACGTGTCACGACCACTTTTTTCCCACGACACGAGCGTACCCAATGCTTAAAAGGCTTAAGTTTGTCCACGATAAAAAAAATATATAATAAATTATATATATATATATATATATATAAGTATATATAATAATATAGTATATATATACTTTAGTATAATATTATATATTATTGTATAAGGCTATATAAATATATACTATATAGTCCGTGATTTGAAGAAGGCTTATGATTTGACCACTCAACATCACGCAATAACGTCTTTGTTAGAGCACTAGGTATCGTAGTGCCGTCCCGCTGGTGCCGTGGGGAAAAGTGCTGCCACATCAGCACATTTTCCCATAACACCAGAATTCACCATAACACCAAAAATCCCCTCCCTCCTATAACACGAGTTTCTGGTGTCGTCATGTACCCTTGGACCCCACATATATATCTTATTCTTTTTTTCATTTATTTAAATAAACTAACACATTTAATTAAAATTAAAATTTCATTAATTAAAGAAACAAATTAAAAAATTAAAAAAAAAACATAGAATAAAAATAAATGATACAACCCCATTACTTACAAAAAAACCAAACGTTCAAAACTATATTTACTCTAAAAAAAATATTGTAAACAAGGCCCATTCTTTTAAAAACAAAAAACAAGGCCCAAAAGACATACTATAATACGTATAATTGTTTTACCCTAATATTTCAATCTACCCTATCTTCTTCATATGTTTCCAGCCACCATCTCTCATTTCACTTTAAAAAGTCACAGCCAATAATAAACGGAATAAAGCACCCATCAAATATCAAGACAACCTTTCTTTGATTCTTGCTCAAACCAAGTCACAGCAATGAGAAAAAAAGGTGGAAACAAAAAAAAGTCCGTGAAAACGCCACAAATAAACGGGATAACACGACCCCCGGTGACCTTCTCGCGCCGTGGCGTTGCATTTTCCGGGATAATCTCAGCTGTTCATGATGGCTCAGCACTCGAAAACGCGAGAGACGGTACCCACATGGCGCCGTCGCGTTGCGTTTTGGCGGAAAACGCCTCTCATAACGCAGGGTACCCTCCCTTCTTATACACATTCTTGCTTTTAGTTATATATTCCTCTTGAGTTTGTTCATTTATCTATGTGGAACCTATGTGGAACAAAACCAAATCACATGCTCCTGATAGATGCTCAAGTACAAATTGGTCCCTAATACTGTAACGTCCACAACCTCTACAAGTTGTTGTTTTTCTCCATTATCACTTGCGGTTGCCTCTGCAACCAAACATGCATATCTAGAAGAAAACTAAATGAAGTTGATGAAATACATACCGTTAACAAATTGAATAAGAATTCGTTTTCGAATTTTAACTGTCGAATTAACATTATTATTAAGTTAGATAACGCTTAAAACATTTGTGCTAGAAACTGTATGATAATTATATTGATTAATTAAAAAAACTAAATAAATAAATAAAAAATAAAAAATCTAACAACATCCAGAATAGGTTGTACATTTTTTTTAAGCTAATAATAATATTAATATTAACATCCAATTACAAGTGGCATGCAGGTAAGCGGGCCACAAGCTGCGCCGCTACCCTTTTTTGTATTGCAAAGCCTACTCTATTGAAAATAAAACATTGGCCCTTAGTAGACGAAGAGTTACTTTGCACAACTTTCTTCACGCGATCAAGGAGCTTGATTGCTTGGGGGGCCATCGCCCCAAAGGTATCAAAAGCGAAGGGCACAAACACATGCTGGTTCTCTAGACAAGCCGCTTCATGTTTATCCACTTTTTTGCTCTCGGCTTTCAAAACTGTCTGCCCTGCCACAAAGAGAGAATCTCGGAGTCCAACCAACGGAGATACCCTAGTAAGGTCAATGCACGCATGCTTGCCTTGCGCCCATCCGAACACAAGAACGTCCGCTGGCCTCAAGGTGGACCGCCCGTCAAATGGGTCCGTCAAGAAATTCACGGGAGCCTCTTTCTTGGCTGAAATCCCTGCCCTTCGTAACACATCCCATAGGACATCTCTAACCAGGTCGTGTCTGTATTTAAAGCTTGGTAGCTAGCTCCTTACAATGTAGGGCGTGTTCTCCAAACTTGTCCAAAAAAGCCTCAAAAAATCTTGGCGAGTGCATTTAACTGTAAATCCATGCAGACTATGGAGGAGGAGTTTAACATGTCTTCGCGCCAGAAAGCGGTGTTTGAATGCCTCAAAGGGGCCCATGCTCAAGATTTCCTCAGTGCCCTTCCAATTGACGGACTTGGGCAACACATGTCGGCTATCGAATATCGGGCTGTCCTCAAATACCGACTTATGATTCCCATGTTCCCCGTCGACGCACCGTGTCCGATTTGTAAAAAAGCATGCTTGTACATGTTAAACGATCTTAAAAGCTTACATCAAATAGATTATAAAAATGTGAGCAGGGACTATTACTCACCTATCAGGGGGTGATTTTCGCAGTTTGCAAAGATGTCACGAAAGCACATCTGCCTATATTACAGTTATCATACATGAATTGGTGATGCAAGTCGACATGCTTGCATTTTTAACCCATATAAGTACACTGCGAATTTATAACAATAAAAGTCAATAAAACTTAAATCTTAAGTTTTGTCCCCCAAACATCTAAAAAGATGGATTATGACATGCTAGCCTTGAAGAGGTTTATAACAAAGATCATTCAAGGTAAGCACACCCAATAACAATAAAGAGGCTTACGACAAAGATCATTCATGCTCA
Source organism: Artemisia annua (assembly GCA_014162995.1). NCBI lineage: Eukaryota > Viridiplantae > Streptophyta > Magnoliopsida > Asterales > Asteraceae > Artemisia > Artemisia annua. Next base: position 71,634 of record LBNU01018332.1, on the reverse strand, counting down.
CCTTGAAAAGATGAAATGCAACCCAAAGCTTGGCCAACTTTCATAAGTGTATTTCATTATATTTGTATCATAGTGAGCTTTTCATTGAATATACGTGGTGTAGTAATTCGGTCTATAACTTTCAACAATCTAAAAAAAAAATATATAAGTCGAGGCTAAAGTTTTGTCCCTTGAAGAAAAAAAGCAACGTTTGACAACAGCTTGAAGATGCTTGTAACAAAACAATCAAGGAGCTGCATCCGTTGATGTTAAATACCTCATTGCTTTTAGTTATGTATTGCTCTTAAGTTTATTCATTTTTCCACGCGCGACAAAACCAAAACCCAAGTCCTATTTTAAGCTTTTGTTTCAAATGCCTTGATGCTCACTCATTATAGCTCCGTATCGCACATTTTAGCTCGTTAACTACACCTAAGTACAAGCTAGTCTCAACTCCAACACTTGCTTCTCAATTTCAAAACACACACGATTCATATTTGGTCTAGAATATGCAAACGGCTATGAAGTCACACATTTTTTACACATCATGTTTTGGATGCTATGATAAGTCCTAACTATCTGACAATATCATTTTCTTTTCTTTATAAGGTTAAACTAGCTGCAAGGCCCGCCCGATGGGCGGCTAGCTTTAAAAATTATTTAAAAGATTCAAGAAGTATTAAAATACTTGTATAATTACATTTCAACAAATAAAATGTTAAAACGACAAATTAGTTCAATTTACATTTATTGACTACAAAAATATCACGTCTTATTTTCTTTAGTGGCAAAAATATTTTCTAGTGTGACATTCATTGTAATTATTATAGACATTTATCAAATTATCAGGATTTACTACATTGATGGCATATATCGCAAGTGATGTCACCCTTCTCATTGCACGATTGTCGAATACATTTCTTTAACCATTCTGCATAAGAAATGAATGTTAAGACTGCCATTGCAAAAGCAGTGTGTCTGAGAAGCATCAACATGATCTTCCTCTTGACAAATAAGAAACTCTTTCAATGATAATATAGGCGCTTCCTCGTCTATCATACGAAGCCCAAATTTCATCATCCACTTTGCACTCCATTGAGTAACTTATTAGTCTCTCTGTCAAAATAACACAAAAGTTAATTACATACTCGTACAATATTTTGAGTATATATGAGAAAATATATAAGTTTTTTGAAAGCCAAAGAGAATAAAATGAAGAAAAAACCAATTATGCACAACAACGAACATTAACTGTTCGGTTGTATAATATTGACTAAAAAGTAAGTTTGTGGCAAATCAACCCAACCCGTACAAAAACGAAGATGACCAGCACGTGAAGATGACCAAATTAGATGGGTTTTAGCTATTGATCTATAACCACATGTGAGTAGAATAAACACGTCACAATTTAGATTATTTTTAGGTACAAAAATATCAAAAGGGATTCATTCAAATATATAGTAATATCTTATAACAATGATATTGCTTACTATGAAAAAGAAAGACCCATGATATGCCACTGTCACTTTGTCGATCAGCAATCATTGTAAGACCCGCAAAGAATGATACTTATAGAAATAATTGCATTAGAAAAGCACGAGAAATTATTATACCTTAAAAATTTTAAACCATTGAGTCCACACAAATATTTTTCTGGTGGGTTTGAGACTAATAAGATAATCAATTGCGCTTATGGTTTCACCTCTGATAATATAACTGGCAGTTAGTTGTACCGCACGTTGTAGAAAATGAACAATTTGGTCTCATCCAAATCTACATGTCAGCACAAATGATCATAGCAGAAAACTTTAATGTAGCTTATGCAAAAGTTTTTAGTTACTCCAAATTGACTTATTTCAGCTCATTATAAAGTTTACCCAACAACCTGTTCCCGACCGACCCAATTCCCAACCTCATATTTATTGGTTAATAAGTTGCCTCAAACCTCATATAAATTGGTTGGATTAAGGAGAAATTAAGTTGGCCTCTAGTGTCAACTTCCAGTGAGAGTATAAAGAAAAATAAACTTTGAAGGGTTGGGACTTACTTGTCCATAAGTGTTAAAATAGGTCAGACAATCAATCTTCCATAACCTACAAAAAAAAATGGTTTCAACCCGAAAATATTACAGGGCATCAATTCTCATAGGATCCATTATGAATGATTCTAAAAACCTATTAATTGGATGTATATTCAATTGGCATTATTAAGACACAAGTAAATCAGGCATATATATTGAATTAGAACAAAAAATTCTTAAATAAATAAGCTACATTAAAACATCTAAGAAAGATGATACAACTGATATCACTACTAACACTTATGATATCTTTACTTTGAAATATATCATCTATGCATTATTGCATTACAATTCTGGCTTTTGAAGGTACTTGGCATGAATTATGAAATATGTTGTCTTTTGAAAGGAAATATGATAATAAGATGCATTTGAAAAATAACAGACATACTCATATTACCCAAATGCTATTGGTTTGTAATTTCATGTGTTTATCTTTTTAACATCTAGCAAATAACAGCTTAACTGAGTTAGAACTCATCAACTTATCTAATAACGGTCTTGATTCAAAGATTTTTTCACAGCTCAAATCGGGTCACTTGATGAGTTTCTCATGAAAATGTAGGAAATCATAAGCTAATAGATTGCTTAAGAAAAGTACGCTTTTTTCATGATTTAACGGATAATTAATTGTTCCTAATATCATTCCATTGTCATGTGTGTATGCTGAACCCACTAATGATATGTAACATGACGCTTAATAATGAGAATCGATATAGTAACATGACAATATGACACTATTATTGTAACATGACGCTTAATAATGAGAATCGATATAGTAACATGACAATATGAAACTATTACTAAACTCAATGTGTGACCCCTAAGTATACAAATAATCATTATCAGGTCTCATTATACCAAAACATAGGAAGGTTATATATTCTTAAGGGGTGTTTGGAATAGCTTAGTTCAACTCGATGACCTGCTTAATTGGAAAAATAGATGATGCACACCTGAACACACTCGTTCTCGTTGAGATCATCATTTTCACAGTTTCTGATGGCTAGTATTTCATTTGGTGCATTAGTGTGAACCCAAAGATAACAATAGATTAAAAACTAAGAATAACTTTCGATAAGTACATCTATATAATTGGAAAAATATATGATGCACACCTTAACACATCATTGATTGCATGTAGCATACTTGCGCATATTTCAGTCTCGGGAGTCTCGGATTCTGTAAACAAAAGTTTAGTAAATAATGGAAACAGCCTGAAATAATAAGACGGAAAATGACAAAATTAACCTTGTGTAACACCTCTATTAGAGCTCGTATAGTATAGTCAGACAATTGCTATACATAGGATTCATGCGATCGTGGGACTGCCCTTCTCAACAACTAATTTTGCTGAACGAAGTTAATCAGGCATACCTACAGCTCAAAGAAAAAGTCAATGTTTAGAACAACATATTTATCTAAGTTTATTCGGAATGATACTGTATCTAAAACTGCAACTTTCCTATCTTCTTCATGAAAATAAAATTTAAGAAGCAGTACTAACATTGGAGCAACCTGTTTAATTATTTAGCTGTTATACTTAGTAAGTGACGTATGGAGTCTCAAATAACACTTTCGTCAAATACAAAGAATATAGGTGCTTAATGCATGTCAATTGCAGGGGAGGATACACACCAGGGAACATTTGTCTAGTGAAAGAGATGTATCACTATGTGTCCATCACAAGCTTTTCGCAAGAATATTCTTATGAAGTTCCACCCCTTTTCGACATTATAAATCTAAATGTGGCTTCCCTGTTACAGAAGAAAAAATTACTTGTTTACAGCAATAACCAACCACAACACCTAGTTTAATTTAATTGTTCATTAAATATTATCAAATCCTCATTGAGAGGATAAAAGGTACCTGAAACGCAGCAACGGAAAGGGCGCCATCATTTGTATTATCTTAAACATAAGCCCGGGTAGTCAATTGGTCTACTTTAGAAGGACCTTTAAGAGGTAAATATTTGTTCAAAAGATAATTCTAATTGGCGAAACACGAAACTATTGCTTTCGTGAAAGTATATATGTTTCAACTTGTCATGGGAAAAAAATGCATACCTTTATAACAAACAACCTTCAAAATTGATCAAGATTCCTTTGTTTGCCTTTAAAAACTTAAAACCCACCATACAGATTTAATCTTTACCAAATAAATACCTAAATCAATCCATTAATCAATAAGCCGGTAATTAATATAAATTTGATTCATTCATTAAAGAACATACCTTTGATTAATCAAACCGAGATGTTGATTTACGTCCACATCAAAATAGGTTGAATCAAAACCTACAAATGCAAACTCAAAACACTCAGACATTCATATTAACAATAAATCGCACATTTGTAATCAAAACAAAAACACTTACCGGAAATCAAACATACCACTAAACATGTACCACTAAACAAAAAGAAGTGATTAAATGAAATGATTCATCAATATGATCGGTGATGGTTGTTTTAGGTTGTAGTGATGGACCTCCACACTTTTGCTTCCATTCTCTGTTAAAACGAATCCGTATATGTGGGATCAAAAGCAATTTTTTTTGTTAATTTATTCATCATCATCATCAGATCTTGATTTGTGTTTTTTTAGAGAATTAAGGGGCGGTTTTCTTTTCGGGAGAGTTTTGATCGAAGGGAAATAAATGAATGAATGTTTTAGGGATCTGATTCATAGTAAATTAATATTGGATCTGATTGTGTTTTAGGGATGGATAGTTGAGAGGATTTATGTGTGTGTTTTTATGTAAGTTGTAAATCAAATGAATGCTGACAATGGACTTCCGCCCAATTTTTCCCTTGGATTAATTGTTTGTAATGAGAATGAAGGAGAACCGTTTGATCCCATGATTTTACACGTGTAATTATCTGAACAATTTTGAGAGGAGAAATTTTAGCAAAACCTTGTTTTATATAGGTAGTAGATTTTATCCACCATTAATGCGCGAGTGCCTTTGCAATATAAATACTAACATTTTGCATGAACGGAATGACTTATATTAACAATGGCATTCATTGTGGTAAAAATAAGTTTCTACGTAGAATGAACTTATTCTAACTAAATGATTTTCATAATAACAATGTGAGTTTCTTGAGTTAACATTACTAATATATTTTAGTTAACAATCATTTATAAGGCCATATTGTTAGGATGTTTTGGGGAAAGAATTGAAAACGTTAACTTAAACTCTACATGCTGGACAGTACGAGTAATGATGACAACTTTATAAGGGTTCTTAGGCTGCCCACAATAAGGAGGGTCAACCCCCATCATTTTCTCTGCCACGTCAGCTTTCTCTCTCCAGCGACCTCCAGGTGATTCAGTGCCACAATAAGGGCGACCAAGTTCATTTTTTTTAAACATTTTTAACACAAAATAAAATTTTCATTATAATTAAAACGTTACATATTAATTCAAATAAAATAAAAACATACAGCAGAATTCAAATAACATTAAAAACATTACGATAAAACGACTAAACTAGTTTTCATTATTATGATGCTGCCAAATGTCTTCCACCAAATCGGCTTTGAGGCTAAGATGAGTTTCTATTGCATATCTCCCAAGTAATTTCCAATGATTCCGCATGCGTATTTATGGGATCATAAGAACGGTGCTCCTCCGCTGGAAAGAAGTCGGGAGATATCACACGCCCTTCGTCTTGAATAATCATATTATGTAATATGATGCATATGTACATAATATGTCCAAGACGCTCTTTGTCAAACCCTTTAGCTGGATGTTTAATCATAGCCATTTCTTCTTTAGTACACCAAAAGCACGCTCCACATCTTTTCTTGCTGCTTCGTTCTTCCTCTTATACAATTGACGCTTGTGATCATGCGTCCCTGGATGTTTAATGGACTTCACAATAACAGAGTATTCCGGATATATCTCATCAGCAAGATAATATCCTCGTTTACAAGGCACATTGTTAGCATAGAATTCCACATCCGGTGCTCTCCCCATTTTGAGATCATTGAAAAGAGGGGATGCACGTAAAACATTTACGTCATTATTCATCTCGGAGACACCAAAAAACGCATGCCAAATCCATAAATTGAGAGGCGATCGCTTCCAATAAAATGAAAGGAGTTTTCCCGTGATTATCCCTACAATATTGAGCTTTTAAAGCATGTGGGCAATTCTCCCACGGCCAATCTGTACAACCAATGCTTCCTATCAGCCCCGGAAACCCATGAACTCGATTGTGATGCTCATAGAGTCTGTCAACGTCAGTAACCGTCGGCTTTCGCAAATACTCTGTACCATATAACTCCATGATGGCCTCACAAAATTTATAGAGACACGCACGAACTGCTGTCGCACCCATTTGCACATATTCGTCAAGCATATCAGGATTGACTCCGTATGCCAATTGACGAATTGAGGAAGTAATTCTTATCAAAGGAGAAATACCAAGTTCGCCCGCATAATTAGGTGTTTGTTGGAAATAAGGTGAATGATCGGTTACCTCTCGTACAATTCGTGTGAATAGTCTGCGGCTCATCCGGAAACGATCATAGAATTGTTCATCGCCGTATGTTGGGTCAGCGCATAAATAAGCAGCAACTAAACGGTCATGAGCACCTACACGATCCCTAGTAACACGGTTTCATGTTTCTGTAGGTTGTGACGCTTGATAAGCCTCCCAACAATCTTGCGCAAACATCAAAAAGTTGTTACTAACTTCCTCTTCATCATCCGAATCGGCAAAAAATATCTCGAAAGAATTCATGGTGTGAGAAAATATATAGAATTTTTGAAATGAGATTGT
>LBNU01018332.1:41072-57975 GCA_014162995.1 Artemisia annua | reverse complement strand
AAATAATCCTCAGCACAACCTAATCAATATAAATATCGTAACTCAGCAATGGTACTCGAATACTTTAATAAACAATGCTTGAATAAAGTTTTATAAAAGACAATGGCATTTGAAAGAAAATAGTTTTCAAAAAGAAGAAATAGAAGTCTCGTGTTGGTGACAAGAAAGATAAAAAGAATATGTCGGCGAAATGCCCAAGTACGCAAGAAAAGACGAAAGAATATCTCGAAGAAAAGAAGTCGAAGTGAAATGGATACAAATGCAAAAGAACAATCAATCCAATAATACTAGTTTCGGCTCTTTACCCATTTCCCAAAATATCGTTGAAATAAAAGAGTTTTCGAATTAAATAGTAGTTGGTAAAATAGTTTGAAGTTTATAAAGAATTTTACAAAATTTCGGCATGACCTGCCCGTTTATAGAACATTTCCCGAGTCAACGACTCTTTATTTTTAAACAACGCTAATACTTTACAAATAATAAATAATAATATGATTGGATATATCATTTACGTAGTCCATTAGTTGTTTAGGTTTATCGACCATTTTGTATTGTTCGGGTTCCAGGTACGTTAAGATCTTTAAGGGCCTAACGTACCCTACCGTCTCGTGTACCAAAGGGTCCATAAGTCCAAATAACCATAGCCGCAAATCCAATACGTCCAATTCAAGCTCACATATAACATCACAATATAACAATACGGAAACCAAGTCCAATGTCCAAATCCCTTCACTAAAACAAATGCATCTTAAGTTTCATATTTATTAGTTCCGTTTATATAAACCTTAGCCGAAACAAGTACCAAATTATATAATCTACAACAAATATCCCATAAAATCACAAAAAGTCACCAAGTCACACCGGGTCAACCCGGCGTTGACTGGTCAACTGCTGGTCAAAGGGGGCGCACATGAGTCAACATATACCAACATTACATTAAATAATCCAACTCAAATTAAATAACCAAATAAATACAACTTTTATATATAAGTATATATATATAATTCGACTTATATATAAATAAATAAATAAATTATAAATAATTTAATAAATAATATTTCGAAATAAATAAATAAAAATATGTTTTTATTTTAATAAATTTTCGAAATATTAATAAAATAATAAAATAATTTTTATAAAATTATTTTCGTTAATAAATAAAAATATATAAAAATTTATAATATTTTCGGATTTAATAAAAATAATTTTGGATTTATTATTTTTAATAAATAAAAATACGAAAATAATATTTTTAATATTTTTAGGGTTTTTAAATAAATAAATAAATAAATACGAAAATAAATAAATAAATAAATAAATAAAATAAACAAAAATACAAAGGGTGCGTTTGGGGAGGGTTACCGAGCAAGAAAAGACAAGAAAAAAATATGGGAAGGTGGTGGTGGCTTGCGGTGGTGGATAAGGGAGCGGCGGCGGTTGCTAGTTAGGGGTGTTCGGGGTGGTTTTGATTAAATCGGCTTGTACTTTTGGAACGAGCACGTCCCGATCTACAAAATATAAAAAGTTGTTTTTTATGGGTGGCCGGAATATTTTTCCGGTGGCCGGAATATTTGGCCGGCGGTGGGGGTTGGCCGGACGAAAAAAGAAAAGAGAGAAGAGAAAAGAGAGGGAAATGTGTGTGTGGGTTTTTAGAGAGAGAGAGAGTGTGTGTGTTATGAAATAAATAATATTAAGTGGGGTATTTATATGAAAAAGTATAGGGTGGGTTTTTAATTAATAGAAGTGTAGGGTGGGTTTTGTAAATAAACTCAAGGGACTAACTTTGCCAACGAGCTAAACTTCTCGTAAAAACGGTTCGGGGCTCAAACGACATAGCAAACGGACTTGAAAATTCACGAAACTTGCGCCATTGTTCACGAAATAATTTTTCCAATAAAATCAAGCATAAACTTCAGAGTTTTTTTTTTTTTTTTTTTTTTCTCAAACTCAAAATAAATCAAATAATTTGGCAAATGTAATACAATTCGAGCTTTCTAGGTTGTGCTGAGTCAATCAAGGAATAAATTCTCGTTCCTAATATATCTCACGCTTCTCAAGCCCAATTTAACATGCATTAAAAATTTAAAAGTATTTCAGGTACGAAAATAGAAGTTTGGCTAGAAATGGGTTTTAGGAAAAATACCAGGTGTTACAGCGTCAGCTTATAGGCTCTGACGCCGTCACCTCGCCGACATTAGGGTTCTCGGATGGCCTAGATCCATTTGGGACGTGGTCAGCTTGTAAATCCTTCTGGGCCGTCTCTCTTTAACTTAACACCAGACGGCCTACTTTTTCCAACACCTGACGCCGTCAGGTATTAAACCTTGAAATCTTTCTGGCCTGTCGTTTGATAATTGAATTCCACTCTTTTGTCATCCTTGCTGACGGCGTCACCTTGTGACTCCTGACACCGTCAGGTTGTAATTTCCAGCTTCTTTGGGACTTTGTCGTTTTCTTCACTTTTATGCTCCAAAAACATCCAAATATGCATGTTTTCCAGAATTCCTCTCAAAAGTACCTAAAATGACAAAAGGAACGATTTAGGGCAATATTTGATCACATTTATGCGAATTAGGGCTTAAATGACCCCCTAAAAGCGTAACACTTTTCATCTCATCATTGAACAAACACGATAAACCCATTTACTAAATTTGCTCTATATTGTCGTGTTAAAAGAAACTGGTTGGCAACCTCAAGTTGCAATATAGAAATCTCCATTCCTTCAAGCGAATGTGATAAAATGATCAATATAAGATGTTCATTCCCTCAAGTGAATGAGATAAAATGATCAATATAAGATTCTCATTCCCTCATGTGAATGTGATAATGTAATGATAAATGGTTAAAGATCATTTATCATGGTAAATGCTATGGTCGAGGTAGTATGACAATGACAAACCACTAATACTGGTGAAAATACAATAAGTAAGGAGCAAACAAAATGCTATTTATGCAAAAAAAGCAATGTGATGTATGCAATATACAAGTATGTCGAATATATTACACACTATATTCATAGATGTAAGAATCTATGCTAGCACATTTTGCTCCGTAAAAGAAATATAAAATTGTCATGAGGAACGAAGTTAAATATTAAGGATGCATTATATTCTTTTGTATCTTCCTCGACATGCATTATATAAAGATTAGTAAAAGCTAATCATAGCCATAACATACGTTTATGAGCTATAATTATAATATTTTTGGCATGACCGGTTACACCATCCCGAGTCATTAATGATGCGAAACTATAGAAGAATAAGATTCTTTAATATAAATGGTATTATCTCTCAAAAGAAGTTGATTATTAATCTATCAACTATAATGGGGACTCAATTCCTCAATTTTCTGGAAAAAAAAAACAAATGGATATATGTAGGCATAAAAATCCATTGTATGAACCATTTGGAGTTTAAAATCGATGCATCGTCTAAATGGTCATCAAATTGCAACCTCAAGTTTGCATGATTAATAGCTCAAAATGAGCCTAACATTCCAGAATAAGTATTTCATCATGAATATTCGATGAATTACTTAAAATCTTAAATGACAGAGAGAAATTTTTTTTGTTGTTGTATGGGGCTATATTATAATATACACAACAAACAAAATCAGCATTATGCCAATATGTTATTATAAATCCTCCCTTTTATAATTGGTTTTGGTTATAAACCAAACATATCCCATTTCAGTTTTTTTTTGTGTGCAAATTACTCCACCTAAATGCACATATATGGGATATAGAAGATGGATAATTCCTTCAGGAGAAGAGAAGTAGCTGCAAATTCAGAATGAATTATCATATTCTATTGATCCTCGAAAGAAATTTTATGAATTGATTATTAAAATGGATAATCTAATAGCCATAAATAAACATTGGCTAAAAACAAAATTTCAGCTACTCATGCTCTGATTAGAAGTTGTCCCTCAAGGACACTATTTTATTATGACATGCCTCAAGCATGGTAGACAAATCGATTCCAAATAAAATCCTCGATGAAAAATATGGAGCATGAAAACAAGATGATTGTTCGAGGTATAAAAGACCCCATGATAGTCTCATAAAGAGACACTAGACATGAAGGTTCCAAAGAACCTAAAATAGCTAATGAGATCTCAATAAATTATATCATGTCTAAAGTTATATGGAATCGAAACATAAACGACGTCGATAAATTTGTCTACATACAATATCTTGCTTGCTATTATGCATGATGAAGATCAAATATCAATTAAATGTGCGCTCAATGAAATGATTGGCCAACATAAAAGGACTTAGTATCTTGAAAATACTAAAAGTCTTGAAACGTGAAGTTCGTCTCGTCAATGTGTAAAATCTATTTGATATAAATCGGTTTTTGTGCTAAACCGAAATAAGAACTCTAAAGTAATGTCTTTTAGGACATGAGTTGTGAATAAATAAATTCACAAAAACACAAAGTTGATTATTAAAAGACATTGTCTCGAGGTGGATGTAAATATCTTATTGATATTTTACGAGACAATCAATATTGAAGTATTTAATTCGCTTTAAATGAGGAATGATCTATAATGTCTTAAGCATGGCTTACAACTTCAACTTCTAGATACGATTAATAAAGTTCTCAATAACTTTATTTGATAAAGTGAATGAATCCATATATGGATCAAATGATTTTGGATGCATATTATATAAATTGCTTTTGCACATGTCTCAAAGAAATAATTGGTCCTCAAGTATCATACATAAGTTCAATTGAGGTTTGAATGCCAATTTATAATTAATATGCATCACAAGAGTGTATTTTTCTCTTTTAATATTTGTACATGCATTACTTTACAACCAATTGATTTGATATTAGGTTGGAAGCTACACATATATTTTGTCATTTTTGCAGGACTTATTCGTAACATCATCAATTTGATGGACTTCATTGTAAAGTTGTTGCCAACAAAAGTATACGAGAAACTCGTTTAGAAGATTAGCATGCGATGCTTGAAATATATACATTAAATTGAGGAGGAGGAGTATTATACGCACTGCACTCTTTTTCCCTTGATCAAGTTTTTTTTATCCCACTGGGTTTTCTTGATAAGATTTTTAATGAGACAGTCTACAATGTATAATAAATGATGAATATCCAAGGAGGAGTATTGTAAATATGGGCTTATAGGCTTATGGGCTTATGGGTTATGTCTATTCATCTAGGGTTTTATTATTATAAATACATCCCAATGTAACCTGTGTGGATGACCACTTAATAATAATTCTCTCTTACTCCTATGTTGTTCTTGTATTGTTCTTTATATTTGTAACATAAGCTAATTTAAGTTTGCAAATATTAATTTTTGATTTAATTAATAACTAAACTTATTTCATAACTAACAACATAATTCGTGCAACGCACGTGTCATGCCATTACCATACTAAAAACTCATAATACATTAAAAAAACAGAATAAATCAAGCGACGAACAAACAAATCCAAAATGTGTGCAACGCAATAAACCAAAAAAAATGGTAAATCTACCTAAAAATTAACAAAATCTTACCGAGGCAATAGACTAAAATAAAAGGACAGTAACAATAAAAAAACCTATAAACTTCTCTGAAAGACATCTAAATTCCGTCATCTGCTCATTCAACCGTCTGCACCAACATTACGTACAAAACACGTAGATATTCAACAAAGACCGTGCAACTCACGGGTTGGATAAAGCCTCGTAACATGTATTTTTTATTATAGGGGTGCTTTAAAAATAATATTGATTAGTGTTTAATGTTTTATTCTTAATTTGAAGTTTTTTTTTTATATGTGTGTTTAATTGATTTGTACCAAGTGCTTTATATGTTGTATGTCTTAATTTTAAGATTTTTGATATTTAATGTGTTTAATGTTAGGAAATTAAGTTTAAGAGATATTTAATGTTTCAAAATTGTGTTTAATTTATTTTACATATTGCTTTGTTAGTTGTATTACTTAATTTTAAGATATTTAATGTCATTAGTGTGTTTAAATTACCATTTTAAGTTTAATGCCATTAGTGTGTTTACATTAGTTGTACATTTAGCTTTGATGATTGTAATGCTTAATTTTAAGTATTTCTATATTTAGTAGGCCTGCTTTATAAGATAGTTAGATTATCATTTTAATTTACCGATTTCATTTATTTAAGCTATTTAAATACATGTCATCAATAGCTATTTAAGCTATTTAAATACTGTTTTATTTCATTAATTTGAATTTACAATTTTCCGACTGATTTCAAATAGAATTTTTATTGAAGATTCCAACAAAATATTCCGACGGAAAACATCATCAATGGAATTCCGGCACATGCTCTTCCTCGCTGTTTCCGACAGAAACTAATTACCGACCATAGATTATGTGACGCACTATTTTTGTCACAAATCCGTTGGAAACCACTTATACCGACAAATTTCCGATAGAAAAACATCCGTTACTAAAGCCCTGTCATATAGTAGTGTTAATCACTAAAATTTTACTAATTATACTTGTTTTTGTTTTCACAAATATGACACTTACATTTTTATATTTTTTTTGTCTCCTTGAAAATTCTCCGTCAAATTTATAATTTTTTCTTTTTCTTATTATTATTATTTTCTTTTTAATTTTGACTTTTAGAAAATGTGTCGAGATATAGCAACACAACCTAGTTCAATAAAAAGTTAAAAACTAATGATAGCGGTTGCGAAAAATATAAAGATGTGTCGATAAAAATTAATGATAGTAGTTGGGATAAATATAAAAAAGTAAAAAAGAATGAAAAGAGGGAGCTAAACCTTAAAAACCCAGTTAAAAAAAAAACACTGAATACACACAACCCACTCCCGCCTCTTTCTTGTCTTCCCTCCTGCAACTGACTGACTGGTAAGTTTTGTTTTATTATAAATGGCTGTCAAAGGTGGAGGAGGAAAAAAGACACAAGAAAAAAAAAAGATGAATTTGCTTCTAATAAGAAAAAGAATGATATTCTAAGCAGCAGCAGCAGCGATGATGATAATGTGTCAGATATGGAAGAAGAACAAATTGATAGTGGCTCTTCTTCTTCTTCAGATGGAGAAGATGACGCTTTTGCTAATGATGTCTTACAAGGCTCTGATGATGGTCAAGGTTTTTATTTATTTTATATTATTATCTCTAACATTGAAATAAAATTTTACAATGGATTAGAATATAGTCACAAGCTAATTATAATAAGGTTTTTATGGGCTAATTGGCTTCTTGAGATATAGGAAAGCTCACTTTTTTTTGGTTATTAGCTCATCCACTTAATATTATGGTTTATGAAAGTCATAAGCTCAAATGGGTAAGCCTAAAAAGTAGGCTTATTGGCTTTCCTAAATCTCAATAGCCCACAAAATAAGCTTAGGAAAACAGCCATTCACGGTCAAATTAAACAGCAAAATTCAGAAGAAATTGATATGAGTTAGATAGTGTTGTATATCACTTAGAAGTGCAAGGAAACTTATGAACTTCGTTAAAAGCAATGTTATATATACTGTTACTTTGCAAATAATATGTTGTGCAAATCAGAGTTTTGTATGTAGTAAAAAGCTGTTACGTCTGTGCCTTTTGTTCTCTTTGAATTTATGATTTGTTGTGTTTGTTTACAGAAATGGGATCAGGTTCACAATCAAATTTGGACTCGGATGATGATTCTGATGCCGAGCGTAAATCGAGGGCCATTGATGACGATAGAGAGAGAAATACAAGATGCCGAAGATGAACTAAAACTTAATATTAAAGAACAACCAGATGAATTTCGGTTGCTAACACCAGAGGTTTGGTGCTGATGAGGTGACAAGTGTACCGCTTTTCGGGGTTCATTTAAGCCCTAAATCGTATTTATTTGATCAAATGTTGCCCTAAATCGTTCCTTTTAGCATTTTAGGTACTTTGGAGAGAAATTCTGGAAAAGGAAGCATTTTGGACGTTTTTGGAGCTTAAAAGTGAAGAATTCGACCAAGTGCCAAATTCTGTTGGAATAGAACCTCTGACGGCGTCAAGCTTGGACGTGACGCCGTCAGACCTTGATAAGCCAGAATGTTTTTTGGGAGTTTAAAGGGGGACGACGTCAAGAAGGCCATCAAGAAACCCTAACCACGGTGAGGTGACGACGTTAAGGCTAAAACGAGACGCCGTCAGATCTGATTTTCTATATATATTCTCATAATTTTTAGTCATTAGTGTGGAACTTTGTGGGGAACTGTTTAGGGATAAACCCTAAATGATTTTCAGCAGCTTTTTCAAGGTTTTTCACCTTGAGATCTTCCATGTTACATTGAAGATAAGCAATCAATTAATCATTCAATATGTGTATGTGTTGTTTGATTCTATCTTGTTCTTGTCTTTCGTTTAACATGCTAGGCTAGGTTTTCTTTGTGTTTGCTTAGATCTAATGAAACCTAACTATTGATTATTGATTGAATGGTGTGTTATTAATTATATTGGATGAATGTTTATCGATGTTAGGCTTAAGAAAACTGGCAGGCTTCCAATTGGTAACATGCTTGAACGTCTTAAGAAACATGAACCAAGGTGTGCTAAGGTTATTTGATTATATTTAATGCATGAGCGAATTCTAGTGATCCCATATTAGGAGCTTCTTAGCCGGCTCGACATAGGAGTGAAGTAGGAGCTTATAGAGTTGGGGAAGTCCGTACACACCCCCACGACCGGTATTAAGGAATACAATCCTTTATCCACGCAATTAATACACACTAATCAATCGGTAAAAGAAAGTTAGGGAGTAAGGAAATCTAAGTAAACACACTTCTCTCCATATAAGTTTTCACAACATTTATTTTCTTGTTATTTTATTTTAATTGCATTAGTAGTCATTTGGGTTAGTTGATGATGACGTGGGATTGCGACCACGCAACAGGTTTTACCTCTCAAGGGATCTTGAGAAGCTTGCAATCCCACCAGGCAGTGTACCTGGTCGGTGTAGTATAGTGTATTGGTAAGTACGGGGGATTGATCGTTCTCTCACAGGGAATAGTGTTCATTAGGTTAGAGAAACTACTCTAAAAGGTCTGAGGGTGAAGGAAGATTATTTTTGTATTTTTTATATTTTTATAAAAGCAAGTAAAATCTCGGGTTTTGGAGGAGTGGGCGGAATTATTTGCTAGTCAACTAACCCAAAAACTACAATTGCAATAAAAATAAAATAACTAAACTATTGTGGTTGTGAAAACTTATATGGAGATAAATGTGTTTACTTAGATTTCCTTACTCCCTAACTATCTTTTACCGGTTAATTGGTGTGTGTATTAATTGCGTGGATGACGGGTGTATTCCTTAACAATTCATGGGGTGGCGTACATATCTCCCCAATTCTATGAGCTCTTATCTCCTCCTACAACTATGCGTACACATAATCATAGGGATTGTAAACAGTGGCTCATGCGTTAAATACTACCTTAATAACCTAGTACGCATTAGTTACATGTTTCTTAAGACGTCAAGCAGGTTACCATATAGGAGTTTAGCCAGTTTTCTTAACCCTAACATTGATGAAACATTCACCCAAACAAGTAATAACACACCAATCAACAAATAATTAATTGTTAGGTTTCATTAGATCTAAGCAAACATAAGAAAAATCTAGCCTAGCATGTTAATTGAAAGACAAGCATAAGATGTAATTAACCAACACATAGACATATTGATTAATTTAAGTGAGGAATTATCTTTAATTGAACATGAAGGATTCAAGGGTGAAAAACCCTTGAAAATACATCCAAATTCGTCTTTAGGGTTTTTCCCAAAGTTGCACCAAAAGTTCCACACTAATGAATGAAAAATAGAAAAGTATATATAGATTTTACATTCTTACGACGTCAGGTTATGGGTTCTAACGCCGTCAGCTCGCCGCCACTAGGGTTATCGGATGGCCTAGATCTACTTCTGACGCCGTCACTTGTTAATCTCTCTGGGCCGTCACTCTTTAGCATATACACCTGACGGCCTACTTCCTCTAACACCTGACGCCGTCAGGTGTAAACATCNTATATAGATTTTACATTCTTACGACGTCAGGTTATGGGTTCTAACGCCGTCAGCTCGCCGCCACTAGGGTTATCGGATGGCCTAGATCTACTTCTGACGCCGTCACTTGTTAATCTCTCTGGGCCGTCACTCTTTAGCATATACACCTGACGGCCTACTTCCTCTAACACCTGACGCCGTCAGGTGTAAACATATTGTTTTCTTCATAGGGCGTCTAGTGTAATATGATTTTACTCTTTTGTCAACGTTGGCTGACGGCGACCTTGTGACTCTGACGCCGTCAGGAAGGAAATCCAGCTTCTTTTGAGACTTTGTCGTTTTCTTCACTTTTATACTCCAAAAACGTCCAAATTTGCATGTTTTCCAGAATTCTTCTCAAAAGTACCTAAAATGACAAAAGGAACGATTTAGGGCAATATTTGATCACATTTACTCGAATTAGGCTTAAATGATCCCCTAAAACGGGTACACTTTTCGTCTCATCAAATACCCTTACACTTGGATTTGGATTTGCTTGTCCTCAAGCAAATGAGCTTTTATTCCAATCAAAATATGAGTTAGGGGTCATTTAACACAAATATAAAAGTAATGACAACAAATTGTTGTTCGACCCTAATCATAATAAGCACGGAAATCATACACTAGCACCTCACAAATAGTGTTTGGATACTCTCATCTCTCAAGTGTCATAGAATTATATCTCATAAATGAAAACGGAAAATATCTCTTACTACCTGTCATAGCAAATAGATTACCATAGGCTTGGGAGAGGATCAATTACTCCTCCACTAGGCGTAAGCACCTAAGATAAACTATCAAAGAGGGTTTTCCAAAGGGTTGTAACGTAAGGTGTAGGGATATGATAAACACGGTTTGGTTGGAATAAAGGGTATTTTAATGGTGGCGAGTTAATTATCATGATCAAATACATGCACTATACCATGTTGCTAAGCCAAGACTCGACTCAATCTTAAGCTAATAACAAAAACTTAAAAGAAACATAAAAGGAAACGGGATGGTAGTCCGTATGTTTTTTCTACTTTTCTTTTTCTAATTTTTCTTGATTTTTTATTTATTTATTTTTATTTTTTTTATTATTATTTTTTTTGTACCTTCTTGCCCTACCAAACAAAATAATACATCATAGGGGCCTCGGTTCTCCCATTACACTTGAACTTTTACATAACTTTACAATTACTAATCTAATGACTCGAATTAAAATAATCGAAAAACTTGGAGTACTTTTAAAATGTTTAGCACATATGGGGGTAATAATGTTGTTCTTCCCCATTACTCCATTACACTAGTACTTTACCCATGAGTCCCAATCGTCCCAAAACAATATGTACAAGGATATGACTCGACTTAGCAACCATGTAATCGATTAGATAATTAACAAAGGGTTTAACAAATGTTGTCACAATAATGCACTAAAGGTGAGTGCATACATGGTAGGCTAAGGCGATTTGGATGTACATTTAAGTGGGGTGTAACAAATTATCACTTTGAGTAAGATGCTCAAAGGTCAAAACGAAAAGATAGGCTCGGAGGGGGTGTACTAGGGGTATCGTGTACCAAAAATGGGTACATCGCTAAGGGTTTGGCAGAATTACTTGACCGATGTAGCCAATGTAATTATAACAAAAACACGGGTGTAAAAACAATGGGTTAATCCTAATGCCTCTTATCACGTAGTAGATCTTAACTACATGAATGTAGTCTCACTTGTGGATTTGAGATGGTCCTAACGCAAGTTCTAGAATCTAAGTGCTACCGGTACACACATCATAGCATCAAAAATAAATGCTTTTCCTACCAATTCTAGGGGCGAACCTCACATATTTGGGGGAAAATTTTTCTAGTGGTACGGTTTTGTGCTAGTCATACAATTTCCTATCCATGAGACGCTTATTAAGACCAAGGTTTCACTTCTAAATGTTGTAAAATTTTTTAAATTGGCGCTAAAATTGCCCTAACAAATATTTCTCTTGGTTTTATTACAAATTTACTATCAAACAAACAAAAATCAAGTGCAATTGTATTCTCTAGGGTGCCTTCATTTACCCCCTTACACTTAAACCGAACATTGTCCCCAATGTTCAAATAGAAGATGTAAAAGTAAATAAAATGAAAGAATGAAATCAAATACTCCCCTGATTCGTTTGATGTGGATAGTGAGGTAACATGGTTAGATCTTCTTTCAAGAAAGATGAACGTTCAAAGCTTCCCTTCCAAAATATAAATCATCTTCTTGTCCAAAATAACCTGTTAACCTGAAAAAAAGATAAAGGCCAACCTCGCATAAAATCGGCGGTATAATCTATAAATAGCATATAATGCTTGTGGAATGAATATTTTTGCAGAATTCCTGGAGATTATAAGTTAGAGAACTAACAAAACTTTTTATGTTTCTGGAAGAAAAACAAAACTTTCAAAAATTGCAGAAAATTATTGCTTGACGCCGTCAGGTTGTAATGCCTGACGCCGTCAGAAATGATCTGACAGAATTCTCATGTTAAGTTTCCGGAAAAATTCTAGAAAAACTAGAGCTTACTTCCTGGAATTCCTGCAAAAATTCATTATGACTCGATACAAGCATTTGACTCAAACAAATACTAATATGTATGTTAATTTACATTCTTATGATTCATGTTTATTCGTTCTTATAAACCGATTTAGATTCCCCTTACACTTAGCTTTTGCAAAATACCTTTATATGTAGTTAAGACGAAGTTAAAAACAAAATAAAGCATTTTCACAAGTTAGTTTGAATCATGAATCAATAACAAGAAACATCATACATACGGAAACAAATAAAATCAAACAAACAAATAAACAAAACACACAAAGCTTGGGTTGCCTCCCAAGAAGCGCTTTTCTTTATTAACGAGTCTTGTAGCTAGACTCAAAGTCACCCTATCCGACATAGGTGAGTTCCGCATCGAGGACATCCTTAGGGTTGATTTTGGTTGGAAGTGTCCTATCAGTGCGTTTGGTGAAATATGATCTCTCAAACTTCTCTCCATCCGGATCATATAGAGTTATCTTTATGTGCCACGATCCATCTCCTTCCTTAGGTGGCTTTTCCCAATTCCATTTATGTTTATCGCCTTCGCTTTTCCATTTATTCATGGCTAGGTTGATTGGCAAAACTCCTAGGAAGTCGGTCATCTTTCTAGAAACTAGGGGATCTTCAAAGGGATCTAGTTCGGTGTCCCTAGCCAAAAGTTGTTCTACTGTTTGTGTTCGGTTTACAAATTCCTCTTCTAGGTAGAATTGGCGTTGGGGTCCTATAAAGTCTCCATCTAACCATGGTCCGTATCTAGAGGTCTTCCTATTGGTTGATTCTTCAATGGTGTCATAGGCATGTTTCTTAACATCATAAACCAACCAAGTTTCCCCTTCTCCTACCGCTATTTTGGATTCCTTACAATCAATCATAGCACTAGCGGTGGCTAAAAATCCTCTTCCTATCAACAAGGGGCATGTAGGGTCGCTCACCATATTGAGGACGTGGAAATCGGATAGAATTGTCAACTTCCCTATGTGATCTACCACGTCGTTTACTACTCCTACCGGGTATGCTACTCTTCCATCCGCTAAACCTATTATTACCTTGGTTTCTTCTAGCTTTCCTAGTTTGAGGGTGGTGTAGAGAGGTAATGGAAGTAAGTTGAGGCTAGATCCAAGATCGGCTAATGTGTCATAGGCTTCCGAATTACCGATCTTGCACGGTAGGACAAATAAGCCCGGATCTTCTAACTTCTTAGGTAGTTTGTTTCGAACGAAGGCGGTCCCTTTTTCACCTAATTTGAGCTTCTTCTCATATTTTCTAAGAGGGCGTTATAGTAGGGGGCTCGTTCTAACACATCAATAACCGGACATTCAAGGTGGAGTTCCTTGAATTCTTCGTCAAGTTCTTGAGTGGGAGGTGTTTCAAATATGTTGTTAACCGATTTGGTGTTGGATACCTTATTCTCATGGTCTTTTTGAGGATTGTGGGTTTGTTTGAAACACGTGCTCATGGCGTTGACCGAATAGTATTGTTGGCAAGAACTAGGGGATAAAACCGAAGAAATGGAGTTAACGTTTAGTTTCGGGTTCTTGACCGTGTCGCTCGGGAGGGCTCCCATCTCTCGGTCATTGAAAATCTTCAACAAGGAATCGATTTTATCGGTCATCTCGCTTTGCCTTTGTTTGAACTCGGATTCAAACTTGGATATACGAGCTTCTTGAGATTCCATAAATTTCGACATCAATCCTTCAAAGTTATTGGTACTACCATAGTTGTTGGAAGGATTGTTGTTGAAGGTACGGTTCGAGCTTGAACCGTTGGGTTGAAAACGATTAGGTGGGTTAGAAGAGTTGTTTTGGGGCACGTTTTGGTTTGGCTTCCACCTAAGGTTTGGGTGATTTTTCCATGAGGGGTTGTATGAATCACCATAAGGGTTTGGCTCGGGTTTGAAAGTGTACCACTTGTCTCCCGCTCCGTCGGTACGCGAGGATGCGTAGTCCGCAAAAGCTTGTTCGGGGAGTTCCATGCAATCACGAGTGTCGTGGGGACCAGTACATAATTCGCACGAAGAGGTGATTTTGTTCACTGGGCTAGAGGGGTTAGGAGCCTCGTAGGATTTCATGAGAAACTTGACTTGGTCTTCAAGTTCTATGATCCTACGATCAGAAGTGCTTGAATTATTCAAAGGCAAAGATATCGCCTTGACCGTTTTATTCAAATCACGGGGATCATTCCAACTTTCATTGTCATAAAGAGCAAGATCTTCTAGGCGATCCCATGATTGTTCCGCACTTATATCACGTAGTGTTAGGTCACCATATTGTAAACACAAGTATTGTAATGATAGAAATAAGATGAGAAATAGAGTTTGGTTGATTAGATCAAATGAGAAAAATAAAAGTGCAAGAGTTTCTTTATGAAATTGAAATAACCAACAAGTTACATGATAACATAAGAGTCCTATTTATAGGTGAGGAGTAGGGCAACACTCCTCTCCTCCCTTTCTTGTTCTATTCGTGGGCTTTAGGCCCATTGGATGTTTCTTGGACTCTAAATGATTACATGAATAACTTAAGTAAACTAGCAACTTATTACATGTTCTGAAATAACCGAGACTTGATAAACGTTGATAAACTTAGGTTCTAACAATCTCCCCCTAAGGATCGGTTATGAAGGAGTGATATTCGTCACGGTCATTTGAGGTGGCTAAACGTCATTGTCTTTCGACTTTAGTAGTAAACTTTCATACCTTTAGACGTCTTCAAAAATGATTAGTAGAAATGATTCATAGTTCTTCGTTCTTTATCTTTGATGATGAGATAGTGATCAACTGATGTGGTAATCTGCCGTTCGTCACTCTCTTAGACTCCAGTGGATCTGCATCATTCCAACATGCTCATACATCTTTGACATTTGAAACTGTCATTCGTGAGAAGCTCTCTTTTCATACATGAAGATTCTTTGTGTTGACGTAGAATCCTTCTTTAGATGGTGCTTTGCTTTAGATCGTTTGTCTTTATCACTTTGTAGATTCTTTTGGCATGGAATCTATCTTTGACGTTCGTGTTGCTTCGATCTTTCATGAGAGCTTTCATAGTTGTTGAGATGTAAGTATGAGTATGTGGAAGCTGGTGTTCAGGATGGTGGTTGTACCTACATTGAGACAGTTAGCAATAATACATCCGGTACTTACAGGTTCGAAATTAGAATTTGTTGACAGCATAGTGTGAAGACTCCTTCTAATCCTTACCAAGGCCGTTCCTAATCGGATACCCCCTAGAGGGCTTACATAGACATACATAAGTACACCCACGATTAGGTGAGTCGCTGGAGATCACCCCACGACTGTAGACCGTTTGAAACCATTGAACACACTAAGCGTAATCCACAAGGAATCACCGAAGTGACATGCTGTNACAGTTAGCAATAATACATCCGGTACTTACAGGTTCGAAATTAGAATTTGTTGACAGCATAGTGTGAAGACTCCTTCTAATCCTTACCAAGGCCGTTCCTAATCGGATACCCCCTAGAGGGCTTACATAGACATACATAAGTACACCCACGATTAGGTGAGTCGCTGGAGATCACCCCACGACTGTAGACCGTTTGAAACCATTGAACACACTAAGCGTAATCCACAAGGAATCACCGAAGTGACATGCTGTCAAGGCTGTTTAATGTTGACCTTGGCAGGATTTCCGTTCAATCATTCGAGAAATACATCAATAAATCCCTCATAAACGTTCAAGGCAGATTGCTAAGATCTGCGAAGGACTCGATAATTTACACTTAGTGTCCAATGATGCAAGACACTTAGTGTGGAAGTATTGTGTGTTCCTCAGAGATCTTTCATGTTATCTCGTGGCTCTAGACTCGATAAGTGCACATTTGGTTTCCTATGCGGAGGCATGGAGCAGAGGGCCTCCTGTTTCAATATCAACCATCTCTAATAGACGATCGATAGATTACTCTGGTTCCCCGTGAGAATGAAACAAACATCTTTTGAGAGATGCCTGAGTGGCTAAGAAGGTTTAGGTGCATTGCGTCACTGGTTCCATGACGTCTTTTATCTTCAATACCGGTGTCGCCTTAGCAACAACCAGTAGTATACGAATTGAACCCGGTGTCTATAACACTCCCATTTTAGGATCGCAGCGGAATACAACATGGGGTGTTATTTAATAGTCGCATAGTACAAGTATAGTAAACAACTTTAAAACAAAGTCGTTTCAAACAATTTACATTCGATAATTTATCAGAGTTGAGGTCCCAAAAGTTTAACATAAGTTAAGAATACATAAATTTAAAAGTTCTAGTCATTATCGAATGAAATTTTATTAAACATAAGCCATCAAGTAGATATCCATTTC
>LBNU01018332.1:7824-40779 GCA_014162995.1 Artemisia annua | reverse complement strand
TTTACTGATTAAATCAGTTTATTCCGTTTCTACCCCTAGTCCAGATTCACAGTTTGCATGTTTAGTCCTTTAGTGATTTTCTAGTGATCTAGCTTATGTACCAAGCCTAACCAAGCCAAATAACTTATATAATATACAAATACATCAAGAAATAATATATATACAGGAATGAAAATAAAAAAATATTGTGAAAAGAGAGTGATTGGTTTCCTTACAATGGTTGAAGAAC
Organism: Artemisia annua; assembly: GCA_014162995.1. NCBI lineage: Eukaryota > Viridiplantae > Streptophyta > Magnoliopsida > Asterales > Asteraceae > Artemisia > Artemisia annua. The sequence goes on along the minus strand of LBNU01018332.1, from coordinate 40,550 downwards.
AAGAAAATTTACAAGAAACAAGGACTAATAGCCTAAATCACCAACAACTCTTGCACCCTTTCTACAAATCTTTTACCAAAACTCAACCCAATCTTTGACCACCAAAATAATTTGAAAAACCATGAAAACCACAGCCTCTTGACCCCTTGAAAACCTTAGAATAATCACCAATAAAACCCTTGAGAAATGAAGTCTTTGAGGAGGAAAGAAATCAAGAACTTGGACACCAAAGGACCTTAAATCTTGCTCAAGTCTTTTTACCAAAATCAAACTGAAAATTTGCTGAAATTAATTGTTTTGGGTCGTTCATGGAGAGAAGACCAAGAGAAATAAGTTGTTTTGCATGTAAGAAAAGAGTTGGATGGTTTATGTGAAGTGGTTTTGTGATAATGGAAGTTTTATAAGACTTTATGTTACACTTGTCTCATTTAAGAGAAAAGTTTAATGTGTACTCCTTAGAAGAACACCACCTATAAGGGGGGAGGTGGTTAGTGGAGCTTTTTGTAGTTTATTTTGAGTATTTGTTGGTTATAGTGTGTAGTCTTGTTCCCCGGTAATTTAAAACGTGGCGTTTTTAAGACGCGAAACGTAAAACCGGGTAACCTCAAAATACAAAACTTATAAAAATATTAAAAACTTATTAAATAACCTATTTAAGTATTTTAGATGAGTGGCAAGTTCATCGAAGGGTTTAAACATCGTTAAAACTGAAACCGTGAACCGAAAATGCGTTTGGTGACACTGGTTCTTGATAAAAGTGACGTAAATTCTAAAAATGAAACGACAAGTATAAAACTCACTTGTAAATATGAGAATAGGTTAAAATGCATAAAACATTTAGAATTTTCATAGTCTAGGGTTGATTCACGTTGTTAAAACCATAAAACGTAAATTTAAATCGCGTAAAACGTAAAAGGTGCAGGTTTACGTAAAAATGGAAAAAGTGAATTATGACTTTTAAAAGAGGATTGTAAGGAACCGAAAATACATAAAAAGTGTAGAGTTGGTGTAGCCAAGTATTGGTTGAATTAACTTGAACGTGACACGACGTACGCGAATAACTTCCGACGAAGTTAATTATAAAAAAAAAAATAGTTAAATAATAAAAATATTATAATTAGTGACATGAAATTGACGAAATGTCACAGTGTCTGCCCTAAGGTTGATAAAATGAAGGGCTATTTCTTTTCACCCTTTTCTTTCATTTCTTTTTAATTCTTCAACTCCTTCTTTCTCCTTTCATTCTTTTCTCCTTTTTACATATCATACCTAAGGACTTCTATTATCTAGCTATTGGTGATGTCCTTGGGTAGATCCCTCCGGTTTAGGCGGATCATAGGACGGTTTTTCCTATCCTTAGTCACCTTGTAACTCAATAACTATCCTATTTATGCCTTTGAACCAAATCATTGAAAATCTCTCAAAGTGTTTATGAGTATAAAACTTTTTGTTGACACTTTGAGGTTTTGGATTTCTTATGAAAGACTCCCCCTCCACATATGCTCATGAATGTTTTCAGAAATTTGCATATGCGGGAAGAGTTGGCACTTTTGAATTGATCCACTCTTAATAGACATGTACTCGAGGGACACGTTTACGTTGCTTAGTTAAAGGGATACATTATCAGTTTTTAGTTGATAACTAGCCCTAATAACTGACTTGATGTTGTTAACATTCCTGAAAGGAAGTTAGACCCGTCAAAGTAGACATCTAGAAAGAGTTTCTCGAAACGGTACTTTCTACTTGGATAAATCCTTTCGAATACTAACATTTGTTGTTTCGTCAATTCGTGGGTCAATTCTGAGTCGAGCTCGCACAAGATAAAATTTTTGACATCATATTTTAATCACTTTCTTCTTCTCCCCCTCAAAAATAGCATATCAAATATTGTTTTTGTAAACCTTTTTGATTAAAATATGTCTTTTTGAGTCTTATGGGGAGAAATCAACAAGACTTTAAGATTTAAGAACGATGTTTGAAATCAAGTACTCCCCCTCAACAAGTGATTACTTATTAAGGTGCAATACTTGTCTTTTGAGCAGAATTGAGAAAATACTAAAAGGTTTGATTAAGTCTACTCAAAAGTAAGAAGCTTTCGCTCCTTATATTAGGATTGTAGCACTGATGCGTACCACAGGGTCCTTTCAATACAAAGAGCGGGTTGTACACTGTTATGTGTGCACAAGCCGTAGTAATTACAAATCAATCAATATATTTAAGACATTGAAAATTTTGGTACCAGTTGAATGGGAGCTGAAGTTCATCATTTGGCTATGTATCAAAGTCTGTGAACTATGGATCAGGTCGTCTGAATGTCAAGACAGGAAACGAAGGTCGAACACCGATGTAGCTTTCCAACCTCCTGATCTGTTGACGACGGTATAGCCTCTCTTCAATAGTATGGACAAAGTTGCGGATCATTCTGCTTCCATTTGCTTTCCATCTAGTTTCACGACCCTCTTAAAACCTTTTCTTCTCATCCTCCAACCTTTCTGCTAACCCATCACGAACTCGTTGAAGTGTCACGTCACAAAACTTCTGAATTTCATCGAACCTCATAAANCTCTTCAATAGTATGGACAAAGTTGCGGATCATTCTGCTTCCATTTGCTTTCCATCTAGTTTCACGACCCTCTTAAAACCTTTTCTTCTCATCCTCCAACCTTTCTGCTAACCCATCACGAACTCGTTGAAGTGTCACGTCACAAAACTTCTGAATTTCATCGAACCTCATAAACGGAAGATGATTCTTCTTGTTGAGGTAGATGATTCCAAATGAAGGTTGTTGCACGAGAGTATACTGTGAAAGCCCTTGAATTTCAGGAAACTCGAGTTGTGGTTCGGTGAGGTTGATGGTGTTCTGATAACTTTCCACGCCTAGCTGAAGATCTTCCACTCTTTCTTGAACTATAACCCCTCTGATGTAGAGTAGTAGAGATGTGATGAAGTTGTATTGTGTTTCTTTGTCGAAGTTGAGCATCTTTCCTTGAACCTTTTGCAAATACATGTCTTCGATGTCATTCAGGTTCAGATCTGGGAAATCTGCTTCACAAAACTTGTACCACTTCTCATCCAGTCTCTTGACGATGATTTCTTTCATGAAAGTGTAGTTGAATCTTCTATCTTCCACGATCTCCATGATTGCAACGATACGAAGCGGTTGCTTCACATTTTCACTGGACTTGAGATGTAGTCTGTGGGTGTAGCCGAGTTTTTGTTTCTCAGGCCAGTGTTGAATACCAAGAAGAGCTTCCCTGTTGTATGTGACAACTGATTTGCAGTAGATTGGTGCAGTCTCTTTAATGTCAGGTAATTCGTATCTGGCTGCTTGAACGGAAATCATCAGTGAAGATGCATATCGTTCCTTGGAAGACTCCTGTGTGTTGAAGGTATCTGAAGGCGTTGTTGAAGAAATGTCGGTATGGGATCTTAGGTTTCTCAGGAAAACCTAGAAGAGGCAATGGCTTTGTCCAATCTGTGAAGTAAGGTGTCTTCTTTTCAGTGTCGATGTTGGATTCAGGGTTGAGCCAGTCGAACGTGCCAGATAAAGCGTAGGCAATGTTCTCCATATGGTATTCAAGTTCAACTTTGTTCCCTGATCTTTTCTTTAGAAAGTCCATAGCTTCACGATTGATCCTTTTCAGTTCAGCTTTAGACAACCTTTCAACTTGAAGTCCCGTCATTATACTCTGAGTCATCTGCAAAGTATTTCCAGGCATTGGTTCGTCGGTTTCAAGTGGTGGTTGTGCTTTGACCATCTCGGTCAACCAATCAGATTTGGGAGCTTCGTCCACATCTAGCCATGAGAAAGGAGTAGTCTTCATCTTCTTCTTCTTCTTTGATTTTGTAGACTTCTTCTTTTCCTTGGTTATTGTAGTTGATGATGGACCAGCTTGTGATTCAGGAACTTTTGATTCGGGAATTGGAGATTCGGATTCTTCCTGAGTGTCAGCTGGTTGAAGCATAAATGGTTCCTCTGATTGAGTTGGACCGTGTTAGGAATACGATTTTGGTTGAAGAAAGATTCGGTCACCCAAGAGAAATATTCGGTCGCCCTTGACATGATTTAGCATTGCTTAGCTCGTAGTTGTTATGTTAGTTAGTAATACGTAGTGTAGAAGTAGTTTAGTTCGCGGAAGAAGGACGGGTCTTTACCCACTGTATGCCTGATCCGCAGCCCAAGTGGCACGCCCAAGTGGCAAACACATGTATATAAACCCCTCTCCATCCTTGGAGAGGGTGAACCTCCTAATCTATTTTTCTTTTTTTTGGTTTCACACACACTCTCTCTAGGTTCCATCCTCTCCTCTTTCTCTCTCTAAAACTTTCTTTCTTTCTTTCTTTCTTCTACTATATGATCCATAGAAACTAAAACCATACATGTTATCGATTATTTTGGTGTTCTACAATTGGTATCAAGAGCCAAGGTTACATCTTTGGGATCGTTTGTACTCGGTTTAGACTTGGTTTTATGAGCTTAATATGGCTCGTATGGTTTTAGTTGATTTCATCCTAGTTTGATCTTGTTTGGTGATTTGCTGTGTTAGTTGCATGTATTTTAATGTTTAGGATCAATACTATTGCTTAGTTTGGTCTTTGGATTAGATTTTTCATCAAAATTCGTGGCTTCTTTTGACTGATTTTCTGGATTGTTTTTGAAGATGTTCTTGATGGTGGTTTGCTAGTTTCTTGACAGAGGTTTGCTCAAATATAGGGAAAAGGACAAAAATAAAGATGGTGACTGCTTGTACTATTGCCAGCTGTTTACTACTTGTTCCAGCGGTTACTTTTAGCTTTATATCAGCGGTTTAGTATTTTGGCATGTAAAGACAAGAAAGGACAACAGCTATTTTTCTGTCCTTATCTGGTCCAGCGGCTATCTTTAGCGGGTTCTATTTTTTTTGTCCTTTTCAGCGGTTTTCGTCCATTCCTTATAACGGTTAAATTATTTCAGCGGGTAACTTATTTTAGCGGTTTCTATCTACCTCATATCAGCGGTTAAACATATTATCATTCATATAGAATCCAAACTCTGGCCAGATTCTCTCTTGATAGCGGTTTTATCCAAACTAGAATCTGTATTACATCACAATTATCCAGATCTGAATGATTTAATAATAACGAATGAAGAAATAGAAGTAAACAAAGATCTCAGTTTCCTACTTGTACTCACAAATCGGTTCTGTTTCAGCACGAGTGAAGGACTACCATCATAGATCCATTTTAATAGACTTCATTGTATATTCGTACTATCATGAAAGATCAAAACAAACATGTTTCAACCTCTCTTTGGTTCGGTCTAATTATATAACGAGAAACATATCAAAGGAATAACATAGAAAAAGATCTCAGATTCGTGTGTTGGGCTTTCACCAATATCTCTTTAAGATAATACACGTATTCTTCACAGATTCTTTTAGCATACACTTCATTGATACTATACGAACCTTTGAGAAGAACAAAACAACTCGTGCTTCATTCTTTCTCTTGATTCGGTGTGGACTACACAAGAAATATATAATTAAACAAAACTGCAACACTCTACCTGTCACCATTATATTGGTTCGTGATGACCATTTTCTTTGATTCATACGGGCTGACTTGTTTGTATCAAGTGAGTTACTAAGAGGGGTTTAGTGTTTGTATGTATTTCGGAGTTAACACGATACAGGGGACGAATTTTTTGATGATGGCTGCATACTAATTGGAAGTGACTGCGTAAGATATTGAGATTAGGGTTTTGATAGCGTGAGTTTAGGGGGCATTATATACTGATCTATTAGGGTTAAGGGTATTGGACTTGGGCCTTGAATTGCTTTCCAGTTTTCTGTTGGGCTACGAGTCTAGTTATCATCACGATTGGGCTGCCATTGGACTCAGGTTATTATTATTTCAAAGTGTTGGACTGCTAATACTAGTTATTAAAGGACGAATTTTGTGTTATTCCCGTGTTTTGGCTGTTAGTTTGTGAGGCGAGCTGATTATGTCTACACGGGATAATTTTTTATGTTGGACTTAGTTTCTTTGTCGGGTTAGATTCAAGAGACAAAAGTTTGGTTACCATTATTTTTCGGAGATAAGCTTTACTCTTGGTGCTTAATTGGGTTTATAAATCTTGGTCAACGGTTTTAAGTGAAGCTTATTAATTCGAGAGTTGTGAACAATCTTGGGCAACGGATCTAATTGAGATTCAAGTATTCGTGTTTGTGACTTATTTTGGGTTGAAATATTGTAGGGTGTACTACAACTTCGGGATTTATTTGGATTGAGCTACTCGAATATTGTCTGAAATCCACTGTGACTTATCCATCTCTTCTCTTGAACTCATCCCAACCAACCCAAATTAATTCTCAGTGTTTCACGGTTTTTTCTTGATTTTGTAAAATCCCGCGAAAGAATCTATTTCTCGGTTTAAATCATAGAATTGTAAAATCCCGTGCACTTTCACAATCATGTCGACTAAGTCAAATTCTGTCATCTCGGAGATACTCAAGTTGTATGACATGGACGATGAACTGAAGATTCACAACAAAGTACAACTGACAACCGCTTCTGATCAGACAACCATTTTGGAGTCAAACTATACTGAGATGGAATCGCCATGCTCGAATTCTCAAGAGAAAGAGTTTCTTCAGCCACAAAAATTGTTCAATAACGCAGAGAAAAGCTCCATTGAATGTTTCCGACTACTTCATTCACACGTCGCAGTANCAACCGCTTCTGATCAGACAACCATTTTGGAGTCAAACTATACTGAGATGGAATCGCCATGCTCGAATTCTCAAGAGAAAGAGTTTCTTCAGCCACAAAAATTGTTCAATAACGCAGAGAAAAGCTCCATTGAATGTTTCCGACTACTTCATTCACACGTCGCAGTACTGTTTAAGGGAACTGAATTCATATGGGGATACGAACGTGCATTTGCAACACTCTTTGGTCAAGATGTTCAGACTTTCACAGACACAATGAGTCTTAACTTAGATCAATTGCAACAACAACTTGACCAAGGAATATCTTCCAAAACTGGTTCCATGGATGCTCTCAGTGTACTCAACAAACAACTCCAAATGTTCTTTGAATCAAAACTCACTCTGCAGTATGACTATTATAGTGAGATGACTAGAAGCTGCTTTGCTGAACACACGAGAATTGAGGTTGACACGTTCAGAGATACACTCATCAAGCTCATGGATGATGTTAAGACGTTCATTGAGGAAAGAGCACAATACAGATGGGTAGATGACGACAAAGTGAAGGGATCTCTAGTACAGTCATGTGAGGGTATTGATGATTCGGGTAAAGCATTAGATGTTGGGTTAGATGTCACGATGAGTAAAGATTCAGAAAATGTTAAGCTTGACACTACCACCAGTTCAGTGACCCTAGTCACCCATGGCATGTATGCTGAATCTAGACCGGTTAATGAACAAATGTCATGTGCTGAGGTACCCTTAACAGTTCAACATAATGTGCTCTCTAATGAACGGGGGCATACTGATCAAATCAAACTCACTTATGACACAAATTTGTTGGAAAAGACTGATAGCAATACCATGTCTAATTCAACAAATATGAGTCATAAAGGGGGAGAAAGTGATCAGGATGCTGAACGTGATAAATTGTTAAGTTCTGTGTTGTCAGCTGATGCTTTTAAATCAAATGATATGGTTGATAAAGAAACTTTTAATGAACTCTCAAAGAGATTTTTGCAACTTGAAAAACATTGTATTTCTCTTGAAATTGCAATGCAACAAAAGGAAGAAAGTCTTCTGATTAACCAACCATGTAAAAATCCGGAACTTCCTGATTTCCGTGAATTCTTTATGATTAATGATTTGAAAGCTCAGCTAGAAACAAAGAACTTGACAATTAAAAACCTGAAAAACAGTATTACTGAATTGTGTGATATGTGTAATGATGTTAAAGCTAAACATGATTGTGCTGTTATTGAATTTAATCATAAAGTGGCCGAGTTACTTGTGGAAAATGAGTCTTTGAAAGTGAATTATAAAAATCTTAACGAGACAATCATAGATATGAGAACTAAGCCGTTAGAACAAACAAACTCCTTGATTGCCGAAAATGATGTTTTCAAAGCTCAACTTATGAATAAGGGCTTCACCATTGCTGCATTAAAAAATGAGCTAAGAAAAGCAGCAGGGAATAGTGTGAACACTAAGTTTGCAAAACCATCAATCTTGGGGAAACCGGTTTTACCATCAAATAGAAACCGTTCAGTTGTTAGACAACCGACTGCGTTTAAATCTGAACGACCAAAATTTTCAAAAACTCGGTTTGCCTCCCAAGTCGATGCGGAACAAGTTTTGACAAAATCAGTCACTACACATTATTTTCCTACATGTATTGCTTCTAGTTCTGCTAAGCCTCATCTAGTAGTTGCCCCTACAGCCAGCTCCTCTGGGATTAGTTCGAAAACAGTGTTAAAACCTAGCATGAAGGTTCAGAATACTTATGATATAAAGGACTTGTACAAGAACTATGATCTTGAAAAGGCTAGGAAAAGGGCACTACTTCATAAGGATGGTATCTTAGGCTCACGACTGAGTATGATGCCTCCTAATTTATTGAGGAAATGTGCAAAGGTTCAACTTGCAAAGTCTAGGATTTTTAGTAAGACTTCCACTATGCATAAGACACTTAGCAATCCTAGATCTTGCCTTAAGTGGATGCCAACTAGTAGAATTTTTAAGAACGTCGGACTTAAGTGGTTACCTACCGGAAAGTTGCTCACTATTGGCAGTACCATGGTTGAACATGAAACCCCTAAGGGTTTGGATACTGTTGTCACTAACCCATATATATGCAATCAAGTTTGTGGTGTTAGTGCAGGTAGTCCTTACTCTGTTGCAGGTACATCAATCTTTCACTATATGACAAAACTCAATGTCTGGAGGCCTAAAGCAATCATTTCTCCAGCTTTAAGAGTTTTGAAATGTCGATGTTAATGCATGTGCTCAATGACGTCTGAATGCATCAGTTCAGGCCTCGCTCTTCAATGACTATGACGTTTGAACAATTCGGTTCAAGCCTCGTTCTTCATCATAATGGTGTCTGCTGACAACACTTCAGGCCCCGTTCATCAATGAAAAGAAAGGTGTATGATTCAGTGCGCCTTATCTTCGGAAGAAGAGAAATCTTCTTGGTTTTTTTTTATCATCTTCAACAACATGCTTCATGCTTTCTCCATGTTCGTTCATTCATCATGTGGATCTACCTATCTTTGATCGAATTCTTATACACTTGGTCAATCAAAAGTTACAACATCGTTTGCAATTTTTGAGGGGGAGAAGGGTGAATGAAATACATGATTGATAGTATTTTTCATTCACTTGCTACTCGGGTGAATGAAATACTTGATTGATAGTATTTTTCATTCACTTGCTATTCAATCAAAAATGGCAAACTTCGTTTGAAATTTTTGAGTGTATGCTTATTCACTTACTTTGAATGCAATTTTTGGTTTTTGTGCGTACATCAATCAAAAATGGCAAACTTAGAGTGAATAAACTACATGATTGAGTGTATTTTTTATTCACTTACTACATGATGATTGATGCTTGAAGAATGGTCATTCGACTCTCCTCAGACACCTAATGCTATATTTACTAAAAATGACTGGGATTTATGTTTGGTGAATACTTCCAAGCTTCAAAGAATGGTGAACATCTAGTTTCTGAAGCTCCTTCTTCGGTTTATGTTGGCTCTTGGCTCATCTTCTTCCATCTCCATTGAGCAAGATACACTAGTTTGAAGTACTTCTCAAAATACTCACGAAACCCAATCTCCAGTTATTCTTCAAGGTGTTGATAATGACTATCATGTTAATGAAGCTGCACATGAATAATGATCCGTCTTCTGGTATTTCTTTCCCAAAACCGGACTCTGAAGAATCACCTTCTTCACGGATTGTTGTTCCTTCTAATGTGTACTCAATAAATCAACCACAAGAATGTAAAGAAAAATGTCGGCTAAGAATTTGGAAATAGAATGTTAAGTGATCACAAGAGGTTACTTGGTATTGTTTATTTGAGATTGAAGTGAAATCTTACGGGTATGTGTACTTAGTATCTTCGGGATCCTTGTTCGAGCCTTTAATCTATACATTGACGATGACTTGGGTATCTAGTTATTTTGGTGAATCTTCTCTTCTATTGCCACAAAATAACTATCACATTTAGTGTCACAACTCACACGAAGTTGTCGGTATTCAAGAGGTGATGTACGTCTTATACTTGTTGGTTGGATGGATGAAGAGTATAGAGTACTTAGGGATTCGATGCATGAAGTCTCTACACCGCTCTTTGTCATACATTGGTGCAAGTTTAAGTCACAAGAACGGGGAATTCTACTTCATTTTCAAGTTGGGAATATCGGGTTTTACTTCACAAAGTGGTCATAGCATTAGCCGACTGAATAAAAGGATTGATAATGATAGTCAGAGAGTTTCTCTGTAGCAGTTGATTCTCACAGGATACATCTAAGCATATGTTGTTCTTCTCACAAAATTTCAAGTTGTAAGTGCATATAATGTGTGGCTGATTCTGAAGTATCAAAACTTGTAAAGGGGAAGGAGACATACATCGGAACGCACAATGAGTACACGTGATGAACTTAATACTTTGTCATAATTGACGTTATGCCNCGACTGAATAAAAGGATTGATAATGATAGTCAGAGAGTTTCTCTGTAGCAGTTGATTCTCACAGGATACATCTAAGCATATGTTGTTCTTCTCACAAAATTTCAAGTTGTAAGTGCATATAATGTGTGGCTGATTCTGAAGTATCAAAACTTGTAAAGGGGAAGGAGACATACATCGGAACGCACAATGAGTACACGTGATGAACTTAATACTTTGTCATAATTGACGTTATGCCGGGAAGACAAAGGTCATAACCGCAGAGACAATCAGTGTTTTAACTCGTTATTTTGGTGTATTATTCCTACTACGTAGGGGAAGAGATGTAAGAAACAGTTTCTATGATAAAAGAAGTACAAGTGAGCTTCGGGTTTTTGAGCTTCATATAATGAGACTATTGCATCATTTCAACTACTTGGGGGAAGTGGTCTCTGGATACTTTTGGTAAGCATTACTTCAGACTTTCAGCTGGAAGAAAGATGAGAAGAACTATTCAAGCGTGAGATGATACTTTGCTAAGCTACCAAAGCTTTATAATGAAGAGCCTAAAATTCGACGATTTGGTGGTGCCTAGTGATTAACTCAGCTGTGAGAGTCTAGTGATTTGTTAACTATTAGTGCCTGGTGAATTGTTGTGACTTGAGTCGTTTCAATTAGTCTGAATATAATTTGACGTTGTGAGTTGAATGCTTACAACTTGACTTATTATGATCGGATCTATTGTAACTTGACTCGTCACGACTTGACACTTAGTGCAAATTGTGACTTATCCAGGATCTCACTCTAAGTCATAATCGCATATCACATCTTTCGGTTTCTTTAGTTGACTTTAGTAAAATCCCGGGAGAGAATCGATCTCTCGGTTTAAGTCACAAGAGTTGTAAAACTCCGCTTAAGATTATTTTATGGCATCTGCAGCTTCAGGAACCTCAAAAGCTTTGGTGGTGAAAGTTTAAGAGGTGTTGATTACGGTCTTCTTCAACGTACCAACTAATTCTCTCTGTTGGGTACACAGGTCAACATCTTATTAAACCAATCAGTAATTGCTCAGGGCTCAAGAATTTCATGAATGAGTTTATCGGGATAGTTAGATTCGGGAACTACCAGGTTGACACAATTACGGGTTATGGAAATTGTGTCGTCGGTGACTGTGTAATTCCTAAGAGAATTGGATGGTGTTGATCTTCTTCAAGGCAAACGTGTCGCTACTGTGTACACCATCTCGATTTGTTCGGCTAGTCAACTGCGCTAACGAAAGAAGCATGTCCACAAACCCTATACTGTCAACATCTTCATGAGATTTCTTCATTCCCTACAAAATGACTACCAAGATCTGGAAAGGTTAAAAGCTAAAGCGATTGTTGAAATATTTGGTGGTTATGCTTCAGATCATAAGGGATGCCGAATCTACGACACACGAACCCGACAAATCTTGGAAACCATTCACGTTACATTCTATGAGCTGTCTGAGCAAATGGCTTCTGTACTCGTCAGTTCAGGACCCGCACTTAACCTTTGACACCTGGATCAATCTATTCAGGTTTTGTAATGTTTACCACTCCTGCATGTACCTTATGTACCTTCTACCGATAGGATTTGGAGATCTCGGGTAATCTAATGGTTGATGAAGGTTTCGAGCCACAAAGTGGTGATACACCGGTATCACCAGTCATTGCAGCTCATGATCCAAAAATGATCAAAATGGTCCATCTTGTTCTACTTCAATGGCTAAAGACGCTCCATCAGCAAGTCATTCATCAACTTCATCATACATACAATCTCCTTCCGTACATCAAGGTACTGCAGTCGACGAATCGATTGAAGTAAATCCATCTGCTCCACCTGATGTTGCTCCGTTCAAAGACACATTTGCTCCTGAATCTTCATCAAAGGCTTCTTCTTCAAGAGATCTTAACACAAGCACATCAGTTTCCTACCTACAACCACATGATCTTCACTATAATGGGAATTCCACTCAACCGGTGTCCACTCTAAGGCATCTGGACACACTTGCCTTGTGGTGCTTTTATAATTCTATACAATTCTATCGTCTCTAAGTATGGGAATTGGCACCATCTCTAGAATGTACAAGGCAAGGGTTGCTGCTAAGGGTTATCATCAAAAGAAAGGCATTGATTTTGAAGAATCATTCACTCAGAGTGTTTCTATCAAAATTATCAGAATGTTTCTCGCCAATGCTGCAAGTCGAGCAAATGGATTCTCCAGTAATGTGGTGGAACTTCAATTCGCAAGGACAGAGTTTCATCTGGCAGATTTCTTCACTAAAGCACTTCTTGGAGAACGGTTTCGATTTATTCTCCAGCAACTTGGTGTGGAGAATCTCATGCCAGTATCACTCAAAAGTCTCCAGGAAGAGAATGAGGAGTAATGGATTCACTTCAAATATCCTTTTATATAATACTTAAAACCCAGAAAAGAAAAATACAAAAATATAAAACCTATAAAAACTACTCAAAAATACCAAAAATAGTTTATTTCTTAGGCATGTCTTCTTGCATCGTAAGAAGTTCAAAATGTTTTTCAAAACATGCCTATATGGCTTGCAGTTACTTCAGACTGTAACCCGTTCTTAAAATTATGGCTTGCAGTTACTTCAGACTGTAACCCGTTCTTAAAATTATGGTTTGCTATTACTTCAGATAGCAACCCGGGCTTCATAATCCGTGTAAAAACACGTTTTCATGTTTTCACTGTGTGTGGATTATCCGAAAAGTTGTACGCTTCAGTGCAACCTTTCTAGTAAAAGAAGAGAAGTCTTCTTTTCCCAAAATCTCTTTCTTCTAAAATTCTTCAAAAGAGATTTTGAGGTGTACAAGGTGGCCATCGGTCCTAAATTTTCTCGTATACGTTACCACTCACATTAATGGCTATTAAATGTTAAAATGGAAAAACGGGCCATTAATTGAGGGGGAGCGTATGTGCTCAAAATTTCTGCACCTTTAAAAACTTTGTGCACCAGCCACAGTGAAACTAAATAGTGTCTCAAAATCAGTAAACGTTTCAAAAAGTGTATCGCATGTCTCTCCAAAGCTTTTTAGAAAATCATTTAAATCAATTGGGATCACAAAATCTCAAAAGATTTGAAATTTTATGATCGGGGGAGAGAATGTGATTTAAATAGAAAAACTGATTTAAAAAGTGATGTTTTGGACTCATAAAGAATGTTTTGGACTTAAAAGAACGCTCACTTATGTGCTAAAATAATAAAGATTTTGGATTTTAAGCATAGCACATATTAAGGGGGAGCAAGTGATAAAATGTGATGTTTTTGGACTCAAAAAGAAGATTTGGACAAAAAAAAGAATCGCTCCCGTATGTGCTAAAATTCTTAAAGATTTTGGATTATGATCAAAGCACATACTGAGGGGGAGCAAGAGTTGAAAAATGATGAATTAATGATCTCTAATGATAGCTCACCCGTATGTGCCAAAGTTTTAAAGACTTTCAAAATTGATTCAATCAATGGGCACATATTGAGGGGGAGCAAGTGGCTAAGAGTCTTTCGCGTGTTTTTACAATAATAAGTAGAAACCGTGAATTGCTTATGACTCAGAATTTGACTCATGAATTGATGAAACATGAAATGTCGTGGATCGAAATGACTTGTCCTGGCCGGGTAATAATTTCAAGCTGGTCTAACCAGTGATGTAAACGTGTCTCGAAAAGGACGAGTCAAAGTTGAAAGTACCAGTTTCGAGAAACTCTTCTTAGATGTATACTTTGACGGGTCTAACTTCCTTTTAAGGAATGTTAACAACTTCAAGTTAGTTATTAGGGATAGTTATCACCTAAAAGCTGATAATGGATCCCTTTAACTAAGCAACGTAAACGTGTCCCTCGGGTATATGTCTATTAAGAGCCGATCAATTCAAATAAGTGCAACTCACCCCGACATGTGCAAATTTCTTTCTTCCTATGTGCACATGTTAAGAGGGGAGTATTTGAAAATGATAAAACTCTCAAAGTGTCAACAAAAAGCGTTTATTATTCATAAACACTTTGAGAGAATTTTCAAAGATTTGGTTATATGGAGATTGTGGAATTATACCAAAAGACCGACCAATTTCATTTTATGCATGGAGTTATAAGGATGGTTAGGTTAGGTATACGTTCCCATGATCTACCAGAACCGGAAGGATCTTCCCAGGGACAATCCAATAGATAGATTAGAAGTCCTTAGGAATGATTGAAAAAAGGAGAAAATTGAGAAAGGGAAAAGTGCCGACTAAGACTGAGCTAGGACTGGAACAAACCCAACAAGGTTCTAGTTATAAAGTCTTGGTAAGCACTGAAGGGGTTGAAGAATTAAAAAGAAATGAAAAAAGAAAGGGTGAAAAGAAATAGCCCTCCATTTATTCAACCTTAGGGCAGACACCGGGTTCAATTCATATGCTACTGAGTGTTACCAAGGTAACATCAGTATTGAAGATTAAGACGTCATGGACCCAGTGACGCACTGCACTAAACCTTCCAGCCACTCAAGTTCTCTCAAAAGAGCTTGTTTCATTCTCACGGGGAACCACTGTAAACTATCGACTTGTCTCTTAGAGCGAGTTGATATTGAAACAGGAGACCCCTCCCTAGTCTCCGAATAGGATAACCAAATGTGCACTTATCGAGTCTAGAGCCAAGAGATGCATAAAAAGATCTCATAGGTACACTTGATACTTATACTCTGGTGATTCAACATTAAGGGCACCAGATGTAACATTTCGAGTCCTACGCAGATCTTAGCAATCTGCCAAGAACACTTATGAGGGAATATATATAAGTATTTCCCAATGATTGAGTGGAAACTCCTGCCAGGGTCAACATCAAGCAGCCCTGACAGTAGGTCACTTCGGTAATCACTCGTGGGTTACGCTTAGTGTGTTCGGTGGTGTTCCAAAAGGTCTACAGTCATGGGGTGATCTCCAGAGACTCACCTAATCGTTGGTGTACTTCGGTATGTCAGTGTAAGCCCTTTCGGGGGCATCCGATTAGGAACGGCCTTGGTAAGGATTAGAGAAAGTCTTCACACTATGCTGTTGACCATCTCGAAGTCCAAACTTGTAAGTGCCGGTATGTTTATTACTAACAAAGTTTTATGCAGCTCAACATACCACACTTATCGTGATCACCACCATCACTCAAGTTCCACATGCTCATACCAATATCTACAAGGAGTCGTCAGTGCTTTTCAACCGTAAAGATCTACTCAACTAAGATGTATGAGCATGTTGGAAAGGCGTTTACTCTCCAAAGGACAAAGAAGTTGATGATTGATGCAGATTGCTGAAAAGATGCAGATTCATCATCACATGCTTACACTTCAACATTATAACTCAAGAAATCATGATCAAAGAATGGGCTTCGACTATGCTTCCACAACTCTGATGCAGAAGATCATGAACAAGAAAAGTGTAAGCATGACATCTCAAAGACTTTCACTACATCACAAAGAGACATATACACTCAAAGATGACTTGAATCTAAAGATATGGATGAAGAACGAAGACCAAAGTCAAAAGATCATCATATACATCAAGGAAGTCATCTTGAGTTGTAAATCAATGAAGAATCAATGACTACGAGCTACAACAACATCTACAAAGATCTCAATGCAAGCAATCAAGAATCAAGATCAACATAGGATACAATAGTATCTTAAAAGGGGTGACCTCTCTTAGGGGGAGATTGTTAGGAATACGATTTTGGTTGAAGAAAGATTCGGTCACCCAAGAGAAATATTCGGTCGCCCTTGACATGATTTAGCATTGCTTAGCTCGTAGTTGTTATGTTAGTTAGTAATACGTAGTGTAGAAGTAGTTTAGTTCGCGGAAGAAGGACGGGTCTTTACCCACTGTATGCTTGATCCGCAGCCCAAGTGGCAAACACATGTATATAAACCCCTCTCCATCCTTGGAGAGGGTGAACCTCCTAATCTATTTTTCTTTTTTTTGGTTTCACACACACTCTCTCTCTAGGTTCCATCCCCTCCTCTTTCTCTCTCTAAAACTTTCTTTCTTTCTTCTACTATATGATCCATAGAAACTAAAACCATACATGTTATAGATTATTTTGGTGTTCTACAGACCGAAGCCGGATGCAGGTGTGTGTTGCTTGGAAGGTGGAGCCTTGGAAGTCTTTGGTGGCTGATGAGAAGACGATGGTCCTTTTGATGTCTTTGACTTCTTGCTTTTGGGATCAGAGTCAGGATCATCATCTTTCCTTGTTCGTTTGTGTTTGCCAGCTGCTTCCTTGCAAGATTCTTTCGAGGCAATTATTTGAAGTACCTTGAACATTGTTGATTCTTCAGGAGTTTTGTCTTCCTTGTTTCTGAGTTTTGCAGCTAACAGGGCTTGAAGTTGTTCTGTTGGAAGTTCGTTTGGTGATGGAGGAGCCCTGTTGGTGCGAAGGTAGAAAGGAGTAGACTGTAGCATTCGTTCGATGCTATGTTTGATCCTGGTATTCAACTCTGTACGAATTGGCTCTAGAAGTTCAGAAACAGCTGGTTTAGCAATTGCGGCGAGATTATCGGTAAGATATTCAGTAGTGTATTCATTGATCATCCCACTCATGTCGGCTTGCAGTAGCTTGTCGACTAGTGCATTTGCTTCCTGGAGACTTTTGACTTGAGTAGTCAAAGTCTTGACCTGTTTTGAGAGCTTTTGGACTTGGTCATTCAGATTTCCAGCTTGAGGTTGTGTCTCTTTCTTCTTCTTCCTTGCCAAATCAACAGCTTTCTTGATCCGTTGTGATGCTGATAGTGATGATTTGCTTCCCTTCTGCTTCTTGATTGACTTGCCTTTTGATGTTTTCTTTGATGGCGGTGGTGATGAATGATGTGATGATGATGAAGATGATTCATGGTCAGGTTCTGATGGAGGAGGTGAAGGATCCCTTGGAGGTGTGCCTGATGGAATGGGGGATTCTGTGAAGATGAATGTGGAGGAGTGTTGATGAGTTGATCAGTTTCAAAGAATTCTTCTTCTTGATCAAGACCACGTAGCAATCTTTCCGTTTCCTCTTTTGCCTTCCTTTTAATTTCCTCTTCTCTCTGAACTTTAGCAATGAATTCCGGTGTGATGAACTCAGTCTGCATAGCATCTTCCTCTGTAGCTTCCTTCATGATGACGTTCCCTTCTGGATCACGTTGTTCAGTTTTAGTCTGTGATGAAGGAGGAACTACAGTGCTACTAGAGCCAGCCTCATGTCCTTGAAGATTAAGCGGTATTTGATGAGGTTGTGGATGATGGAGACTTAGAAAAGCAGCTTCTTTATATTCTCTCTCTTCCTGCTTCTTTTCTGCCCTAGTATCGACAACGATGCTCTTGAGTTTTCGTTTGTCGACTAGTGGTACTGCAGGTGGTTCATCTTCTTCTTCTTCATCACGAATAGCACCACTCGGTTCATTGATGTTGATACCCGTATCTTTTCTTTGTTCTTGTTTGGCAGTTTCCTTGCTNTAGTATCGACAACGATGCTCTTGAGTTTTCGTTTGTCGACTAGTGGTACTGCAGGTGGTTCATCTTCTTCTTCTTCATCACGAATAGCACCACTCGGTTCATTGATGTTGATACCCGTATCTTTTCTTTGTTCTTGTTTGGCAGTTTCCTTGCTTATTTGTTTTGTGATTTCAAGTCCTAGAAACTCCTCTTCTTCATCCTCTTTGTCATCCTGAGCTTTTGATCTTTTCTCATAGTCTTCTTCGTCATCTGACTCAGAGCCGAATTCAGATTCAGTTTCTGCTTCAGATGATGAAGCTGACGGTTCATCTTGGGGAATCTGCTTTGGTGCAGCTTTCCTCCTTGGTCTGGTGGGTGGTTTTGGTGCAGTCTTAGATTGTTGGGAAGTTGTGGTACTGCTAGTACTTCCAGACTTTCAACCTCTCCTGCTTCGGGTTTGAACAATAGAAGCTGGTTCTTCTTCTTCTCCAGTGTGACCAACTTGCCCAGCTTGGAATGCTTTGTCTTAAATTTTGTAGTTTTGAGTCTTTCTGATTTCTTCATCCAGAAAGTGGTCTGGGATTCTCATTCCTTTCGTCCTTGGAACGAACCTGATGGATTTGACGAAGGAGATCCTGAAGTCTTTGTTGAATATGTCTTTCGGTTCAGTCCTGTCATGCATCCTTTTGACATAATCAGGGGTTTTCTCACAGAAGTGTTCGATAAGCATCTTTGTGAACCTAACGAATGGAATCACGGTCCTGTCACGCTCAGTCTGAATGTGATGGATCATGTCGCTCATTATGGGTGGTGCGAAGTCAATTGGTTTCATGCTCATCATTCCCCAAAACACTTGCATGTGCTCCAATCGCGGATGCTCATGATCATTCTTTCTTCCAGAAATAGATCTGACTATCAACATGTAGAAAGTTCTCCATGGTTGTGGCAGATACTTGACGTTGAATTTTGAAAGTCTGGTGAGTGATTGATTATCAGGAACATCGTATCCTAGATCGATGAAGTAATCTAGGATTTCAAGTTCGGTCAGCATAGGATGATATTCATTGGGTGTCGGTAACATAAGGACGGTTCGAAGAACATCAAGGTCTACTGTGTATTCCTGACGATCCAGCTTGACAGTGAATGATTTGTCGTCCAAGTTAGCCGAGCTGTGTGCCAGAACTGATGAATGTAGAAGATTGGTACTGATGTAGACTTGGTAAGCATTGGTTTGCAGGGATGAGCCAGTAGTATGTCCTTGACAATCTTGCATGAATCTTCTGGAATACTGAGTTTGTTGAAGTCAATGCGAGGATTGTTTTGGTCAACGATGACCAAAACAATTTCACCAAGTATGATAAGTGGTAGAGCTTGTTCTGCGACAGATTCATTGTGTTGAGCCATTGTGTTGGTTTGAAGATATAGAGCACGAATTTGCTTGTTTGATTTTGGCCGTGTGATTTGAAAAGGGTGTGTTTGTTTTTGAATTTTTGATATAATGAAAAAACCGGGGGGGGGGGGGGTTTGTTTTGGTTATGTTTTTGAAACATTTTGTCATTTTGTCAAATTTGGTCCCTAGACTTCATAACAATTATTCATAAGGTCCTAAGCTTTAATATTTAACGGTTTATTGCAACGTCCGTTAATGGTAAGGACAAACTAGGCTAAAAAGGAATAAGAAAAGTAAAAAAAATGATACGAGGGATAACCTGTGACGTTCCACCATTATTACAAGATAACATCATAACTTTTAGAAATATGCAAGTACACATGTTTGAACAAGATTTTTGAATTTTGAAGAACATTTTCTCCCCCTCAACACTTGGTATGAAAATTTTGAAATTTTTGATAAACCGAAGTGTTGAAGAACTTTGTGTACATGCATTTGAAAAACATAAAGAACAAACAAAACAAAAATGTAAAATATTTTAGGTATTTTGAAGATTTTGTGATTTTGTATTTTTGTTTTAGATAAATATTTACAAAAGTAGTTTTGGTATTTGACTCAGTTAATTTTTTTCAAGAAAAGATTTTAGATTATCCGGAGTCAAACACCGCATACCAATCCTGTGAACTAGCTTAGTAAACCTTCCGGTGGTAATGGTTTTGTGAACAAGTCTGCCAATTCGTATTCAGTACCTATAAAATATAACTCAATTGTACCGTTTTCAACATGCTCCTTGATGAAATGATAACGGTGATCAATGTGCTTAGACTTTGAATGCAGAACCGTGTTGCACGAGATTGCTATCGCACTTTTCGAGTCATAGTACATCGGAATCTTGTAGAATGAGTAACCGTAGTCCATTAGCTGTGTACGCATCCAAATGACTTGAGTACAACAGGCAGACATGGCTACATATTCAGCTTCTGTTGACGATAGTGATGTGCAATCCTGCTTCTTTGATTGCCAAGACACGAGTTTATCTCCAAGAAACTGCAAACCACCAGAAGTACTTTTGCGTGTATCCATACACCCTGCATGATCAGCGTCTGAAAAAGCTATTAGTTCGAAACCGGAATCCTTCGGATACCAGATCCCCAAGTGAATGGTTCCGTTTACGTATCGAAGGATTCGTTTAGCCTCATTGAGGTGACGTTCAGTTGGACTGGACTGATAGCGAGAGCACATAAATACAACAAATACAATATCCGGTCTACTGGCGGTAAGGTACATCAGTGACCCAAAGATACTTCAGTATTTTGTGGGGTCAACTGGTTTCCCATTTGTATCCGCATCTAACTTAGTTGAGTTGGCCATAGGGGTATTGTAAGTATCACAACTGGTCATGCCATGTTTCTTAATTATCTCAAGAGCGTATTTGGACTGATTAAGGAAAATTCATCGGGGTGACTGATGAACTTGTAGTCCTAAGAAGAACGTAAGTTCACCCATCATTGACATGTCAAAATTTTGTTTCATTAATGTGGCAAAAGCGTTTGAATACTTTTTGTTTGTAGAACCAAAAATAATGTCATCGACATAGATTTGCACAATTAAAACATCTTCCCCGTGTTTTTGAATAAACAACATTGGATCTAGTGATCCTTTAGTGAAAGAATTAGCAAGCAAGAAAGCAGTAAATTTATCATACCACGCCCTGGGGGCTTGTTTGAGACCATAAAGAGCCTTCTTAAGTCTGTAGACATGATTCGGGTGCTCTGGGTCGACAAATCCCTCTGGCCGACTAACATATACCTCCTCACGCAGTTGACCGTTGAGAAATGCCGTTTTCACATCCATTTGATAAACGACCTTGTTTTTGTGAGCAGCGTAAGCCAAAAATATTCGAACAGCTTCAAGTCTAGCCACTGGTGCGAAAGATTACTCAAAGTCAATTCCTTCCTCTTGAGTATATCCTTTAGCTACCAAGCGTGATTTGTTCCGAATAACATTGCCTTCTGCGTCCAACTTGTTTTTCCAATTCCATTTTAGCCCAATGATATAAACTCCATCCGGTCGCTCAACTAATTCCCAAACTTCAAGACGTTTAAATTGGTTGAGTTCCTCCTGCATTGACTCAATCCAATTTTCAAGAGTAAGAGCATGCTTGATGTTTCTGGGTTCTTCATGACAAACGGTTAGAGCATAGACACAATGTTCAGCATCGGAGTGAAGTTTCTGTCTTGTCATAACTGGAGCTGTTGGATGACCAATAATGTTGACGATTGGATGGTCACGAGTCCAATGATGTGTTGAAGGGTGAGGGTTATGAAACTGCTGCATATTAGTTGGTTCCAAGTTGCGTGTCGATGACTCAGCAATATCTGAAAGGTTCGGAGTCGGTGCAAAAGGATTGAAGAACGCATTTGGATCATAATTTGCAGGTTCGGGTACTTGTTGTTGATTCAGATCTTCAGTTGGGTTGTCGGTGTTGGAAGCGGTTTGTTCGTCTATTGTTGGTGATTCAGTTGGGGGTGCATCGGGTGTTACTATTGTTGTTGTAGTAACCGTTGTATCAGGTACTTGAATGTTATCAGGTTGAGCAGCGGAACTAGTGGATACATCGGGTGCACGTGTCTCAAACGAATCATGGAACAAAGGAGAAAACAACGTTTCCAATTCTTGACGAGTTAGTGACAATGGTTCAGCTGAAGAATCTGGAGAGTTTAGGCGGTTGGTTGCGGGTCCTAAGCTATTTTGCTCAGAAGCCATTTCTGTGAGCTCATCGAAATTAGCATGAATAGTCTCCTAAATTTCTCTAGTACGACGGTTGTAGATTCTAAAACCTTTGGAGTTTTCACAATATCCAATGAAGATACCGACGTCAGCCTTTGCTTTAAGCTTTCCAAGATCATCACGATCATTATTCGGATAGCATAGAGAACCAAATACATGAAAGTGTTGTATGTTAGGCTTTCGTTTGTGAACAATTTCATACGGTGTGACTTTATGACGTTTGTTGATCATACAGCAATTTTGGGTGTAACATGCGGTTGACACGGCTTCTGCCCAAAGATAATCTGGTAATTGAGCATTAATGAGCATCGTTCGTGCGGCTTCCACTAACGTTCTGTTGCGTCTTTCGACCACTCCATTCTGTTCGGGAGTCCATGCAATTGAGGTTTGATGTTCAATTCCCACTTTCTCAAAATAGTCACGAAGAGTTTGATTCTTGAATTCAGTTCCATTATCCGTTCTAACGATTCTGACAGTGTTGCGGAGTTGAACCTGAATTTTCATGAGAAAGGTGATAATCATTGATGGAGCTTGATCTTTGCTTCGAAGAAAGTAGAACCAAGTCCATTTGGAGAAGTCATTAACAATCACAAGAATATACCGTTTCCCATTAATCGTTTGTACACGCATTGGGCCACATAAATCCATATGAAGAAGTTGAAGAACATGATCAGTACTAGGTGCTGGTTTGGAGTTGAAATGTGCATGTTTGCTCTTTCCTTGTTCACAAGCGGGACATAAGTGATCTTTTGCATATCTGAACCTTGGAAGACCGTCAACTAGTTTATGGCGAGCAAGATCAGTCATAGTTTTGAAGTTGAGATGAGACATGCGTTGGTGCCATAACCAGGATTTTGTCGATTCAGCCTTTGAAAGTAGACAAATGGGAGAGGAAGCGGTCATGTCGGACATTGAAATTGTATAAAGACTGTTTCCACGTGTGCCGGACATCAGATCATTTCCTTGTAGATCACGAACAAAGCATGTTTTCTCCCTGAATGCAACTTCCAGATCACCATCACAAAATTGACCGACTGAAAATAGATTGTGACCGAGGCCTTCAACATAATAAACACGACTAATTTCGATATTCCCACTGACATAGTCCCCATATCCCATAATTGCAGCGAAATGATCATTCCCGAATCTGACAGTACCAATGAACTTTGAGACAAAGTTTCTTAACAGTTTGAGATTGCCTGTCATGTGTCGGGAGCATCCGCTATCAACAATCCAGAGAACAATTTGCACCACCTGCATCACACAAAGGAGACGACGATGGTACGATGGTAAGGGTGGAACCCAAAGAAGTTGTGGGTTCCGTTGGGTTAGAAGGACACATGCTAAGAATTTTAGGAATCCATTTTAAGTTATGTGTTCTTTGTAACCAACGTTGTCAATTCCAGCTATATTTTGCCTTCTTTTTATCAAATTCAGTAAGGGATGGCATGTTCCTAGAGGTATTTTTTGCAACTACTGGGTTGACTACATCATCCTTAGAAACTATACAAGGCATAAGTCCTAGCACAGATTTTGAAGCATTAGTGGGCCTAGATTTTCTGCCTGATGTACGTTTCTTAAAACGAGATAAAAGAGAATGTGCAACAAATTTAGAGTGATCACCAGATAACATACTATTATGACAAAACACACATGAGCATTAACATTTAAAGCATTTAAAGGTTCTTCATTCGTTACACAAAGATTAGGATTACAATTTGCGAAATCAGAATCTAAATCTAGTGCAAGATGGGTATTATTCAAAGTCCTAGGGTGTTCTTCTACTTCAAAGGCTTCTAGTGTCTCTCTTCTACGTTGCAAAATCCTATTCTTCCTTTTCATTCGTTTACGCTTGGATCTGCTAACGCTAGGAGTGGCAACTATTCCTGTAGAAGTGGAAGGATCCAAATTAGACTTCTTAGTGTGTTGTGCTACATTTGTTATGTCTACTGAGTACATCCCTGATGCAACTACTTTAGTGTTGACAGATTTTCCATTTTCAAGTTCACGTATTTTCTCTTTCAACTCAATGATAATGTGCATTTTATCTTGAATTTCACTGTCGAGCTTTCTGTTTGAATAGAAATAGTTATCTCGACTCTTTTGCCAATAGTCTGTAACTTCTTGCAATTCTGCAATTTCCTTTTCATATTTTGAAATTTGACTTTTTAATTCCTCATTGTCGTTTTGAAAAGATGTGGAAGTTTTAAGACTTTGCAATTCCAGTTCGAAATCAAGACTTTGGTTTTGACACCATTCAAGCTTTTTGTTGAGTTGGAAAATCTCATTAGAAAGTTTGTTTTGCACATCATCATTGTGTTTTTGGAGATTGACGTTTTCATCTTTTAATGTCTCAATTTGTTTAGATAACAACTCAATATCGTCTCAATGATCATCAACAAGCATAGAAGTACCAGATTCATAAAGAGAATTCATGACCACAGATATTATATCAGCACTAAGAACATGTTCCAAGAATCGATCAGATTCTTTTTGTAAAATTTGATTTCGACGTGTTTGCTTTGAAATTGCTTGTTCAGTTGCTTGAAAAATGTCCATCATAGAAGATACTTCTTTTTGTATTTCCTGTTCCCAGCGGTGAGCACATAGACGCAAATGTTGAACAAGAGGTAAAAATTGTTTTTGAAACACTTCTCGTTTTTCTCTCTCATGAGGAGTAGTAATAGTAAAAACCGTTATTTGAGAGTTGCGTTCTATTGCTTTGTCTAAAAGTTCAATATCTTCCTTGAACGTGTCAAAGTACCTAAGTACGCGACAACGAGTGGGAAGAGGTTGAAGTTTTTCATTTGTTGGCAAAGGGCCGTTAATTTGCACCACTGGTTTAACATGAGCTACAGGAGAAGTAACACCTTGCGGTGGAAGAATATACCATGGTTGTTCAGATTTCTCTTTTTGAGGGGTAAAAATCTCATTTATCGGAGGCATTTTAGAGTAATCAAAAGGTATATTATATGTAACATTTTCCATTTTTGATCGACTCTCTTCTTCAATATCAAGTTCTTCCTCACAATCATATACAACAGCACGAACAACCGTATCGTCAAAAAAATGATTTGCACTATATAACTTTGGAATCTCTTTGAGTGCTACTCGTAAAAAACTTGGTGATTCGTTTCCAATAGCAAAACCGTGGCCATTGTTTGTCCGTTGAACGGAAAACTTTTGAATCATTATATAAAACATTTTGAAATTCTTTAAGTCTATGTTCCAGTTCAACAATCTCATCTATGTACGACTTAACTTTGTCTCTTGATTTGCGTTTATGTTCTTTGAACTCAGCTTGACAATTTGACAACTCGGTTTTTGTTTTTAAAATGACTGCATCAAGTTGAGCTATTTGTTGTTTATGTTCAAACGCTTGTTTTTCCAATTCAGAAGTTAAGTGGTTTTTGGATTCCATTATTTTAGCAATTTGATGTTCTAATTCTTTTCCATTTTGATTTGATTTTTGAAAAGCAACTTCAAAACTTTTTTCACGATTAGCAAGTTTTTCAGCATTGTCCAGTTGATATTTGTAGCACTCAAGATCCCTGATTAATAATGCATTTTTCTCTTTTAATCTAGCATTAAGTTCTTGACATTTAACGTTCTGAGATTGACTAGTCATGAGAAGGGTCTTAAGTTCTGAATCTGGACCAGACAAAGGATCAGAGTGTTCAACGCGAGCCTTTTTATCATGAACAGAATCAGTGTCCGAATCATCAAATGTAACAACCGGGTTAATTTGATCATAATCATCAAATATAACATTTGTGTTCATTTGAGAATTCGTTTGTGTAGATAACAATGAGTCGTGTTGAACTCCGTGGTCCTTGCTAGATGCAGATGCAAATGGGGAAGCAATTTCATGTATCAGGCATGAGTTAAGATCAGTTACCTAAGACAGACCATCAGTGTCATACACTGGGCCCGAGTTACTCATGTGGAGTTCATGCATATTGGCCATAAGCATGACAGCAGCTTCCAGATCTTCCTTGTCATCATCTGAGTGTGCATTGGCCATGAAGCTGTTGTCGTTAGCATTGTTGTTGCTACGGGCTTCGTCTTTGAGAGCTAGAAGTAATGCCCGCTTGTGATACTTGCTGCCTTGAGTTCATGGTGAAGGACATGCAGTTGCTAAGTGACCTACCCCATTGCAGTTGTAGCATCTAATGACTGTATTCCCAGATTCAGTGTTCCCAGTTTCCACAATTTCAGCCTTTTTCTGAGGGACACCACCATTGTTCCTGAATCCTCCATTGTTCGTAAACCGTTGTCCAGAATTAGACTTACCCATATAGCTACCTGATCTAAATCTTCCACTGTTACGATTCTGAACTTCAACGCGACCATCGTTAATGACAGCTTGATTCCTTGTATTAGAAGATGTGCGAAGACGATTGTTGGACTTGTCTGAGAATTTGCTGAAAGCTCTAGCAATGAGTGCAATTCCTTGGTTAAGACTGTTGAAGTCCTCATCATCAGCATCATCAGTATCATTGTTTTGTGTGTACAAGGTATCATTGTGATCATACGAGGCAAATTGACTTGCAGGAGGTGGCACTGAGGAATCGTAAGATGAGTATTGAGGAGTTTGAGATGGGTAGTTGGGATACGTCTGTTTAGGATGATAAACATTTTGTTGTAGTGGTGGAGGAGGAACGTTTGATTGAGCAACGAGCGCTAAAGAGTTTGAAGGTGGAGGCGTTGACTGATTTCCTCTGAGAGCATGATCTTTGTCCACTTCATGTTGATGGTGTTTCAGATAGTCAAACAACAAACCATATGGTGTCTCATGAAGATTCTTTGTTTGTCGAACAAATGTCACATACTTATGCCAATCTAGGCCAAGACATCCTAAATACTTCGTGTTGATTCCAATCTTTGGGATGATTATGTTATGTCGATCGAGGTCATTAATGATGTTTGTGAAGCGGTGATAATATGACTCAAGTGATTCCATTGGCTCAATCATGAACTTTGTGTATTCCATATAAAGTTTAGATTCCATGTCCTCCTGATTCAGTTGAGTTCCTTCCATTAAGAGATGAACATGTTCCCACATAGCCTTAGTTGTTTTCTGTGCATCAACACTTCAAAATATCGGATTTGGTATTCCTTGAAGTATGTAGATCAGAGCATATTCATCTGCCTCTTTGTGAAGAAGTTGTTCAACACTAAGTTGAGCATCAGAAAGAGGTACTCTAGCATCAGGTCTTGGTGGATCAGTAGTCAGATCACCGGGGACAAAGTCAGACGGTGGGACAAATGGACCTTCATTGATGACTCTCCTCATATATTTTCCATGTGGTTTCTTGAGTTCAAGAAATCGTAGGAATCGACTTGACCACTGAACATAATTTCCCGGTGTGAGCATTGGTGGTGTGTCAAGTGAACCAGCTTCATGCCTAGATTGTTGAGTAGTGATGACTTCACACATTTGGTCAAACCAATGAGTTTGTTTCGACGGTTGAGTGATTTGTTGCATAGGAAAAGGTTGATGTTGAGGTAGCTGTTGATGTTGATGCATCATAGCATGTTGTTGATGATATGGACATGGATATGATTGTGGGTTTTGTTGTTGATGATACTGCTGCCGTTGTTGACAAAACTGTTGTGTTTGATGATATTGTTGTTGTTGATGAAGATTGTAGTACGGTGGTTGAGACATGATGAATGACTTATGTGTAAATGGATCTTGTAGAAGGTATAAGTGTTATGCCAATTCTCGAAAACTTTCCCAAGTGTGTTCTCAAAACTTTGTAGGTTGAATATCTCGAAAAACAGTCTAAGTCCAAAGATCTCGAAAGTTCTGGTAAAAGATCTCGAAAAATCAAAAGTTCTCGAAAGTTTCCAAGTTTCTCGAAAAAAAATACAATTTATCGAGAAACTTTTAGAAAAGTTTCGAAATCTTTTAAAATTATGAAATCAGTAAATTTCTCGAAAGATTATGAAATGATTTCAAAAAACACCAAAGATTTCGAAAACAAAAATTGATTTCGAAAAGTTTGTGAAGTTCTCGAAAATTTCAAATTTTCAAAAAAAAATTATCCAAAATTATCGAGATTATACAAGCTCGACAATATCCAACGAGTCGAAGTGTTTTCTTTCTTATACAAGAGAGAAAAGCACTGAGTAAGCAACGGAAACACCGTTTGGAGCAATAAACAAAGATCTCGATAGAATGGGGTTTAAGGTTTTCGAAAATTTGAAAAATTTTGGCAGATTTTGTTTTTGTAAAAAGCAAGCCAAAAACACGTTTTTAATCCAAGATTCTTGTACAACTAACCTTAAAATGATGAAATCTTAAAGAAAGTTGCAAACTTGAACCACTTTTCAAAAATTTGAAAATTCTCGAAAAAAGGTACAAATTTGTACGAATCTAGAATTTTTGAAACATTTTGAGACTTTGTTGGTTGTTTGAGTTTGTAGCACAAGTTTAGATGACAAAGATGTGATATAAACACAAAAGAAGCAAGAAAATAGCAAAATTTTGCAAAAAATAACGAGTAAAAACCTTGGTTTTGGGTCGTTCAAAACAAAAACAAAGAATTACACCTTCTTCTAGCGATTGATACCAATTGTTAGGTCACCATATTGTAAACACAAGTATTGTAATGATAGAAATAAGATGAGAAATAGAGTTTGGTTGATTAGATCAAATGAGAAGAATAAAAGTGCAAGAGTTTCTTTATGAAATTGAAATAATCAACAAGTTACATGATAACATAAGAGTCCTATTTATAGGTGAGGAGTAGGGCAACACTCCTCTCATCCCTTTCTTGTTCTATTCGTGGGCTTTAGTCCCATAGGACGTTTCTTGGACTCTAAATGATTACATGAATAACTTAAGTAAACTAGCAACCTATTACATGTTCTGAAATAACCCAGACTTGATAAACGTTGATAAACTTAGGTCCTAACACGTAGCTTGCCACCGGCCGCTTGGTCAATGGTTTGCCTCGTGTGGAGATTGATATGGTCATAGAAAATTTGGACTTGGAGCCAAAGGTCTATGCCATGATGAGGGACTTTTTGGAGTAAGTCCTTGAATCGAGCTCATGCCTCGTAGAGGGTTTCGCCTTGGCGTTGTTGGAACGCCAAGATATCATTCCTTAGCTTGGTAGTTCTCCTCGGTGGGAAAAATTGAGCAAGGAAACGAGTTGTGAGATCCTCCCAAGAGGTGACGGATCCTGCGGGAAGTCGCTCAAGCCATTGACTAGCTTGGTCCCGCAGAGAGAATTGGAAGAGACGCTATCGGGTCGTCTCTCGAGTGGCAACATCAAGGTCTATAGAGACTACGATTTTGAGGAAATCCTTGAGATGTTGATTTGGATCTTCGGGAATAAGTCCAGTGAATCGCATTCGGCTTTGCACAACCAGATGGTGTCGATCGCAAGGGAGTGACATTGGTCTTGAGTGAGCTCAATGGTGTTGCGATAGCCATGTGGTAAGTCGGAATACTCTCCTAAAGGTACGGCCTAAGGAGGTTGGTTTTGGTTGGGTTGGTGTTTGGTTGAGTGGGCTGTTGGGATCAGGAGGTTACCACCTTCCATGATGGCGGATGGTAATGGTTACGAACAAAAACACGAAGAAATAGATAGACTAAAGAAATCCTAGAAAAATAAAATAAAAATCTCACTGGAAAGGAATCTAGTGAGTAGACCTAATAAAATAAAAATTCTACCTAAACAATAACTATTCCCCGGCAGCGGCGCCAAAAACTTGATGACATGGGATTGCGACCATGCAACAGGTTTTACTTCTCAAGGGATCTTGAGAAGCTTGCAATCCCACCAGGCAGTGTACCTGGTCGGTGTAGTATAGTGTAGTGGTAATTACGGGGGATTGATCGTTCTCTCACAGGGAATAGTGTTCGTTAGGTTAGAAAAACTACACTAAAAGGTCTAAGGGTGAAGGAAAATTATTTTTGTATTTTTATATTTTATGGAAAGCAAGTAAAATCTCGAGTTTTGGAGGAGTGGGCGGAATTAGTTGCTAATCAACTAACCCAAAAACTACAATTGCAATAAAAAATAAAATAACTAAACTATTGTGGTTGTGAAAACTTATATGGAGACAAATGTGTTTACTTAGATTTCCTTACTCCCTAACTATCTTTTACCGGTTAATTGGTGTATGTATTACTTGCGTGGATGACGGGTGTATTCCTTAACAATTCATGGGGTGGCGTACATATCTCCCCAATTCTATGAGCTCTTATCTCCTCCTACAACGATGCGTACGCACAATCATAGGGATTGTAAACAGTGGCTCATGCGTTAAATACTACCTTAATAACCTAGTACACATTAGTTACATGTTTCTTAAGACGTTCAAGCAGGTTACCTTATAGGAGTTTAGCCAGTTTTCTTAAGCCTAACATTGATGAAACATTAACCCAAACAAGTAATAACACACCAATCAACCAATAATTAATAGTTAGGTTTCATTAGATCTAAGCAAACACAAGAAAAATCAAGCCTAGCATGTTAATTGAAAGACAAGCATAAGATGTAATTAACCAACACATAGACATATTGATTAATTTAAGTGAGGAATTATCTTTAATTGAACATGAAGGATTCAAGGGTGAAAAACCCTTGAAAATACAACCAAATTCGTCTTTAGGGTTTTTCCCAAAGTTGCACCAAAAGTTCCACACTAATGAATGAAAAATAGAAAAGTATATATAGATTTTACATTCTGACGGCGTCAGGTTATGGGTTCTGACGCCGTCAGCTCGCCGCCACTAGGGTTCTCGGATGGCCTAGATCTACTTTTGACGCCGTCACTTGTTAATCTCTCTGGGCCGTCACTCTTTAGCATATACACCTGATGGCCTACTTCCTCTAACACCTGACGCCGTCAGGTGTAAACATCTTGTTTTCTTCATAGGGCGTCTAGTGTAATCTGATTTTACTCTTTTGTCAACGTTGGCTGACGGCGTCACCTTGTGACTCTGACGCCGTCAGGAAGGAAATCTAGCTTCTTTTGAGACTTTGTCGTTTTCTTCACTTTTATATTCCAAAAACGTCCAAATTTCCATGTTTTCCAGAATTCTTCTCAAAAGTACCTAGAATGACAAAAGAAACGATTTAGGGCAATATTTTGATCACATTACTCGAAATTAGGGCCTTAAATGACCCCCTAAAACAGTACACTTTTCGTCTCATTAGTTGATGCAAACTAATTCGCACCACTGCCTTCAAACCCATGATTTTACTGCTTTCTAAAAAAATATAAAAAACAAGAATCTTCCCTCACCCTTAGACCTATTAGAGTAGTTTTTCAATCCTAACGACACTATTCCCTTAGAGAACGATCAATCCCCCAGTACTTGCCACTACACTATACTACATCGGTCAGGTACACTGCCTGGTGGGGATTGCAAGCTTCTCAAGATCCCTTGGGAAGTAAAACCTTTTGGCGAGGGTGCAATCTCACGCATCAAAGTTTTTGGCGCCGCTGCCGGGGAATAGTTTCTGTTTAGGTTGAAATTTTATTTTATTAGGTCTACTCGCTAGATTCCTTTCCAGTGAGATTTTTATTTTATTTTTCTAGGTTTTTCTTTAGTCTATCTTATTTCTTCGTGTTTTTGTTCGTAACCATTACCATCCGCCAGCATTGAAGGTGGTAATATCCTTGATCCCAACAGCCCACCACAACAAAACCATCCCCAACTAAACCAACCTCCTAGAGCCCGCACCTTAGGAGAGTATTCCCGACCTAGCCACCATGGCTATCGAAACACCATTGAGCTCACCCAAGGAGCCAATGTGTCTCCCTTGCGATCCGACACCATCCGGTTGGTGCAAAGCGGATGTGCATTCCATGGACTTCGTTCCGAAGATCCAAATCAACACCTCAAGGACTTCCTTAAGATCGTAGACTCTATAGACCTTGATGTTGACACTCGAGAGACTACCCCGATTACGTCTCTTTCAATTCTCTCTGCGAGACCATGCTAGTCAATGGCTAGAACGTCTACCCGCATGATCTATCACCTCTTGGGATGATCTCACCAACTGACTTCCTAGCTCAATTTTTCCACCGGGAAGAACACAAAGCTAAGGAATGATTTTGGTGTTCCAACAATGCCAAGGCGAAACCCTCTACGAGGCATGGACTCGATTCAAGGACTTAATCCAAGAAGTCCCTCATCATGGCATAGACCTTTGGCTCCAAGTCCAAATCTTCTATGACCAATATCAATCTCCCCACGAGGCAAACCATTGACCAAGGCGGCTGGTGGTAAGCTACGTGATCTAAGTGTGGAACAATCATGGGATCTCCTCGAAGATCTTGCTCTTTATGACAACGAAATTTGGAATGATCCCCATGATTTGAATAAAGGTCAAGGCATATCTTTGCCTTCGAACAATGAAAGCAACTCCGACCGTAGGATCATAGAACTTGAAGACCAAGTCAAGTTTCT
>LBNU01018330.1:30903-82979 GCA_014162995.1 Artemisia annua | reverse complement strand
TTTTATGCTATCTATTTGGGCCTATAAACCCTAAGATCTTGGAATAAATGTAAACTTTAACTTTGTTGACTTGGTTTACGTTTATATTTTATCTACGATCTTGTTATCTATACATGTGATGGTACCAATCCCCGTAACACCACAAAAGCTTGTAAGTCTTCCGCTGTACGATTTTTTGGGGGTGTTACAAATGAGGTATGGGGTAGTATAAATACCCCATACCTCATTTAATATTCTTTCAACTAACTCACACCTATATCATTTACTCTTATTTATTGCTATACCCTTCGTCAGATTCTTACTCTCACGCCGGAGGTTGGCCTTGGGATACAACCCAAGGCGAGACTAACGTACGTGTCTCGTGTGTGTAGGTACATCCGGAGGACACTTCCAAAGGATCATAAAGAAGTAAGACAATAGCAAGATTTTACTTTAACACATGGCTTCATGGAGAGATTGCTTACATGGCTTCATGGATAGATTTGTATTTGTCTCTCCTTCCTCTTGTCCTTGCTCCTTCCTTTAGCAGTATGTATGTGTTGGTATGTATGCATGGCTCGTTGTATTATGTCTCATTATTATAACCATAGTGTAATTTCTACACTAACCCCATTAAATAGTACTATGCCATTGAATGTTCCCAATATGTCGACGAGTCCAAAAAGGCTACTAACCTCGACTACTGAATTAGTCGTGTCATCTATAGTAAGTAGACGTCTTTCATGTGAGATAAGGATCATTCGACGCATATGTGATCTTAATTTCATAAGGTAAGGATCTTTAATTAGATAGTTCCAATGTTTTGATACACATTAGAACCGTAATAATGGCTTTTTCGGAAGTCGAGCAAGTATATTGCAGAGAATATGATCGGACATATGGACATCCTCCATTGTTTGTTTGGAGAAAAACACACACAAAAGACGATAAGAAACCCTACTTTGTTCCTTCCACTATAAAAGAACCGAAATATATTTTTGAGTATATCTTTGTTGACTAATTATTTTAGGTTGGGATTTATATACACGAATGAAAGTATATACTTTTTTTAAAATTAAACTATGAGGCCAAATTTTTCCTACATACTTATCTCCACCATCCATCTAAAAAGTAATCAATTATTGAGATTAAAAGCATTTTAATATTTCACATATTTTTTATAATTTAAATCTATTAAACCGTTAATCGTTGAGCGAAAATAATGACACCATCGCGAGGAGCATTTAATTATCTTTCTATAGACGGGTACTTTGATATACTTTCGACAAAAAAAATCCGTTTTTTATACGTTTTTTTTCGTTTCCGATAAAATCACATGTGATATATCATATGTGATATGTAATATCACATGTGATATTAGTGTAATATCACATGTGATTTTTTCGGTTACGAAAAAAAACATGAAAAAAACGAAAAAAAAAAAAAAATTGTCGAAAATATATCACAGTGCCTATCTATAGAAAGATAATTAAATGCTCGTCGTAACGGTATTTTTTTTTCGCTTAACGATTAACGGTTTGAAAGATATTAACATATGAAAAAAAAAATATGATGAAAGTGGTTTTTTAAATTGCTGGTATTAATCTCATCCATTAGATCAAACGGATTCGTAGTTTGGGGATGAGTGTTGTTAACATGGAACTGACCAAACCCTATAATCAATAAAAGGGTTCGGTTGAGCCATCATGAGATTCGGTTGTGGTTCAAGTGGACCGAAAGGGTTAAGACTCGTGTGGAACTATGGCACCTGAGGACAAGCAACAAACGGATCGCCTGCTTCAAATGGGTTGGGTGCGGTGACCTGTATATGGGCTGCTCTATATGCTCTTTTATCGTTCAGATTATATAGTGAGTCCAACTGCCAACAACAATTCACATTTTGTGTTTTGTCAAATTTGTTATATAAGTTACTTAGTTATGTATGCTTGCATAACAGAGCCAATTAAACAATATGAAGCAATGATAAAGAAACTTAGGCATCATTGGGATTAGGCGATTAGCGGGATTGTAGTTTTTCATATGCCAAATTGCTCACCACTATCTTCTTTTCATTCCTTTCCATCAATCATTAAGTGATTTTTTATAGGAGACAATTTGATTACTGTATCTGCAAACGCAAGTAATCAGTAAATAGTGTTTTGCGTGTGAATAAGTTCAAGCAAATGCTCTCATAAAAAAGGAGGTTGACACCTACTTTATTCGAGAGGTTGTTTTTTAAACGGATAATTTCAATTTGAAATGCAATTCCAAACACCTGTTTATAATTTTCCAATAGCCAATGTATATGCAAAAAGATCAACTCCATCTCTTCAAACCAAAATGTAACAATGTAGCCCTTAACCATGTGTTTTTCTTGTCCATACTTTTTTAATAAATGGAACCATAGCCCTTGATACAAATACCTGCACTTCTGATATTCTTTATACCAAATTACCAACCATACATATCTAACATGGTATATATTTTATCAGGGTGGAGTTTCCCTTACCCAAAAACATGGTATGTAAGTGAATAAAAATTGCAATTTTCAAAATTACTTTAGTTCGTAAACTTTCAGAAATCACACCGCCTGAATACCACATCTCAAAGATTTTTGTCCCATGCATTATAGAAGGAGCATAGTGACATGAACCAACTATTAAAGAAACTTAGCTAGTGGATGCCACTATTTAACCAATACCGAGTCAAACGAGGGCTTATATAAAAACTTGGTTAAGAACATAGATGATTGGTGCCACATTATTTGATTATCACAGTACTATATTAGTTATGCAGTTTCAAATTAAACATGCTAAGAGGGAGAGGTATGGTGGCGAGCAAGAATTGCTCATTTGAGGCCCACGGGTGTCACATCACCTTAACACCTCTTCACAATTAACCCCCTCATCAATCACAATTAACCTCAACTTACTCATTTGGGGCCCACCACTTACACATTTATTTTATTTATCACTCCCAAAAAAAAAAAAAAAAAAAAAAAAAAAAAAAAAAAAAAAAAAAAAAAAAAAGACGAAAGCTTCGTCGTGCAGACGAGCAAGACCAAAGTGAGGAGGGATGAGGAGGTTGGGATGGTGTGGTGAAGAGCTGTGGTGAGCTCATTTGGCCATCCACGTCGGACTGGCGAGCTCAACTAACGAGCCATACCTCCTGCTCTAATGAACTAAAGAAAAATCAAACTCATAATGATACATGCCACATAAATGTCCATAAAATTTCACGTCTAACCAAAAGATTCAGATCCAAAACATTGAGATCATAAAAAAAAAATTGTTAGCCAAACCTCTAAAGGAGTTAAGATAAATTTTCAACAAATCAAAAGGATAGGAAAGAAGATGACAATGTTAAACAAAACACAAATCTGAAGGTGAAACTAGACTCTCCACGTACTCGATGCCATCTTGTTTACAAAAAGCTTTTAGTCCTTTAAGTCCATCAGGTAGATTTAGCTTTTTAAGTGTAGGATTTGATGTGCAGTAGATAAAGAGTTGGTTGTAGCGATCCCTAATCAAGACTCTTCCACTGTCAAAAATACAAATTGGTAATAACTTGGTAGAATAATTACCTTCTAAACGTAGTGTGAATGACCATCTTTTCGTCCATGAGTGTTCAACACCTTGTTCCTTCATCATCCACACATCAAATCCCATATGCCCACACTTGTCGATCACACAAAGGCATCCATCTATCGTACCTAAAGGAGTTGATGTGTAACTAAATTGATGGGGTAGATTTATTGTTGAAAGTACCATGTCTTTAAAACTGAGAGCCACAATCACCAGTTTATGATCACGATTATAATTTCCAATCCAATAAAAAACTCCATTTAAAAATTTACTCACATCTCCATAACAACGAAACTCAATGTCTTGAATGTAAGAGGGTTTAATTTTCTCCCATGAATTCTTTTTAAAACTAAAGACATCACATTCGAAACCCTGATTATAATAGCTATATCGATATCCCAATCTAACAAATTTCAAGTCATCCATGGTTGCACCAGAGCCTAATCCATATTTGTAATTATAACAATCGTTCCAGGGTAGGAAAGTTGGATGGGGTTTAGACACGCGAGTAAAGGGATTGTATAGGATTATTTTAGGACGTATATTCTTATAAGAAAGCAAAAGTACTATACCATTGAATGTTCCCACTATTTTCATGGGTCCAAAAAGACTATTAACCTCGACTATTGAATTATCATCTATAGCAAAAAGACTTTTGCATGGGAGAAGAATCATTGGACGAAGTGATCGTAACTTCATAAGGTAAGGATCTTTAATCAGACTGTTCCAGTGTTTTGATGCGCATCGAAACCGTAGTAACGACTCTGCAGGGAGTCGAGTGAAGATATTGTAGAGAATATGATCGGATATATGGACATCCGCCATCGTTTGTTTTGAGCAAAAACAAACTCAATAAAACACGAAGTTTGGAGAGAGGGTTTATAAAAGAATAAGAAACCCTACTCTTTATCAAACCTTTTATTTTCTCAATATGAAACCCTACGAGAAAAATCGAGTTTAAAATTGGTATATATCTTGTTGACGATTTAAGAGGACCAAATTTTTTTTACATACCAAGGGACTAATCACTACCCTCCATCTTCCCACCATCTTTATTTGATCTAATAGATGAGATTAATCCTAACAATTTAAAAAACCCACTTTCATCCTTTTTTTTCAAATATTAATATCTTTCAAACCGTTAATCGTTAAGCGAAAAAAAATATACCGTTACGACGAGCATTTAATTATCTTTCTATAGATATGCATTGTGATATACTTTCGACAAAATTTTTTTTTCGTTTTTTTCACGTTTTTTTTCGTGGCCGAAAAAATCACATATGATATATCATATATGATATTACATATCATATATGATATGCAATATCATATATGATATATCATATATGATATGCTATGATATGCAATATCATATATGATATATCACATATGATATTTTTCGGNCCAGTGGATAAATTGGAAGAACGTAACACAAGGTACTTTGTGTGAACTTTTATGTAACATGGTTTTAGAACATGAAACCTGGTTGAAATATGGGAGTAATATGTTTATTTGAATTAGATGTTTGGCAAGCACATTATTTATAAAGAATAGATTAGGATTCTGCACATAACGAGCTTATTCTTCTGAATCGAGTTATACTACTGATCTTTATCTTTATAATCCATATGGAGACTTGGAGGTTTTAAACAACACAAGATGGAAAAGATAATCGACACAACTCTAAACAGTAAACGCCATTCATGTTAAACAAACACGCCTTCAGCGTTGCTTATGGGCTACAATCGTATCATTACTAATCCACCGGGTCCCATCTGATACTTCTTTATGCAGCCAAACAGCAATTGCTCGCTTAACAAATAACAATTGCTCTCACTTAGGGGGTTGGCAACACCCACGGTAGGGCACGGTGCGGGGTGCCTACCGCACGGTAGCACCGCCGCCGTGGCTGCGGGGAGGCTGCGGGGTGAGCCCGTTCGGGGAAGCTTCACGCTCGGTGAAGGAGAAGAATATGACCGTTGGAAGCTTTTTTTTTTTTTTTTTTTTTTTTTTTACCGTTGGAAGCTTTTAAAGATTAAAAAAATATATATAAAAAAAATAAAAAATAAAATAAAAAAAAATAAAAAAAAAATAAAAAAAAAACTCTGAGTTTGAGCTAGAGCAAATGAAGAAGATGAAAAAAAAATACCTGGGTTTGAGCAAATGAAGGAGACGAATATTATGTAATGTTTTTTAGGTTTTTAGTAATGGGTCAATTATGTAATATTATGTAATGGGCCAATTATGTGGGTCAGCCAAACTTTAAAGTCTAAGTCTTGTAATGTTTTTTAGTTTTTTAGTAATATTATGTAATATTTTAGGCCTTTAGTAATATTATGTAATTTTTTTTAAGTTTTAATGAAATTTTAGTTTTTTTATAATTTTAATAGAATTTAAAAAAGAAAAAAAAAAAAAAAAAAAAAAAAAAAAAAAAAGAAAGAAAAAAAAAAGTGAGTGAAGGGTGAGGGTGTGTTGCCAACAAAAAATGAGTGAGGGAAGGAAAAAGTGGGGGGATGATGTGGCGTAAGGGGATTGGGTGTAAGTGAGTGAAGGGATTTGGGGTGAGGGATGTGTTGCCAACCCCCTAAGCAAATTATAGGATAATTTGTTACACAATTTAAGAACCAAAACAAGATTATATTTTCCAAAAATCATATAACAAAGACAAAAGTATCATACAAGAATGTAGCTCAAACATACGTATGATTAACAACAAAAAATCGCCTTAACCTTCATATGCATCTGAACACTCCCAAGAGCTTTTAAATTTCATATTAACACTAGAAAAAATATTCAACCTTTTTTGGATTTTCTAGTTTCATCACATATCTTTCATTAAATCTTCATAATAAAGGCGTTCCAAAAGGATTAGTCGTATGAGGATGACTGTTGTCCACCGGGAAAGAACCAAAACCTGAATCAACAAAAGGGTTTGGTTGAGCCATCATGAGATTCGGCTGTGGTTCAAATGGACCAAAAGGGTTAGACTCGTGTGGAACTATGGCTCCTGTTTGAGGACCAGCAACAAACGGATCGCCTGCTTCAAATGGGTTAGGTGCTGGTGACCCGTATACGGGCTGCTGGGCAGCTCTGTATGCTCCTTCATCGTACAAACTATTGAGTGTGAGCGAGTCCAATCCACCGCCCTGCCAACAACAAAAAATTTGACATTTTGTAATTTGTCAAATTATTATATAATGCCTGCTAGGCTACTGCTAGAGGTGCCAACAACAAAAAATTCGGATTGTAGATAACAATCAAAACATAGAAACTTAGCTACAAATGAAATGGATTGAATAGGTTACACGACTCAAAAGGAGGTCACCAAATATTCAACTTTTTACATTAAGGCCATCGAACTACTGAAACTACTTTATAGGCAACGAAAATTTCTTCAGTTCTATGAGATTTCCCGTTTTGGTTCAGACCCTTTTTTTAACCCATTACACAACCTACTCGTTACGTATGTATTATTCTACTAACCACCTGTGATAAACCAACAAACATAATATATACATGTGGAAGAGATTACCAGTTGCCTCTCCTGAAAGGAAGAAATATCGGTGCTGGGAGTAGAGACCAACGCAAGTTCCCATCCGGTTAGATCAGCATCCTTTGCTTGACTACCAGTAAATCCATTTGACGTCCCATCTACACACAAATAGAAAGTTAAAAATAAGCATTTCAGGAATTATTTAAAAAATAAAAAAAATAATAAAAAAAATAAAAA
This sequence comes from Artemisia annua, assembly GCA_014162995.1. Lineage (NCBI taxonomy): Eukaryota > Viridiplantae > Streptophyta > Magnoliopsida > Asterales > Asteraceae > Artemisia > Artemisia annua. The sequence continues at coordinate 75,686 of LBNU01018330.1, read as the reverse complement.
AAAAATAATAAAAATAAAATAAAATAACTTTTTAATAACCAGATTAGTGCTGAGCAAATATTTACCAGTTTGAAGTATGGCAAGAGCTAACGCGTTGTTTTCCTCGATTGATGATGCATTTTCGAAACTTAACCCCTAAAACAACCATACATTTCCAAAAGTTAAATCAAAAAAAATCTTATGCAATGACAGCTGAAATGTGCGTTTTGAAACTGTTTATATGATGTTATAATCAGATTCAAATAATCCGCTTTGTTCCAGCTAGTAATAAACCAATAACCCAAAACTGCTTAATATATCCAAAAGCTAGAAACTGGTTATCGAAGCCGCAATAATAATATAATCAATTTGATAAACACATCCAAACACTCCCAACAAACGAGCTTAGATAAATTACCAGTAAATCATCAGGGTCTCGACTATTAAAAGTTGGAGGGGGAGGCGGTGGTGCAGGTGCAGGGGCTGGGGCAGGGGCAGGGTCATCATTTGACACATCAAAATTGTCCGTCAGCTCGGGTTTTGCTTCATCGACAGATGCATTTCCATCTTCAGCAGGCTCGATGTCTTCTTCTGGTTTATAAGTCAGCATAAGCCTTTCAGGATATTCCTGAACATGCAAAATATAATGAGATGTCACAAATATAATATAAGATAAAAATCTAATTTCAAGTATATAAGACTAAATATACACGCACCAGTGTCTCAGCCGGGATAGATACCATCCGTGGTGCTTCTCCTATATACTCTTCCATAGTTGCAAGAAACGATTGTGGAGGCTGCAGAAGTTTAAATTACCGATTAAACCCCTCTACCAACTTGGATGAAAGGTAACATAGAAGCGCGTAATCTACCTCTCTGAGAACGGGAAACTGAAAGTTTCTAGCGAGCTCCAATCCTTTGCAAACTTCATAGAAGTCGGAAAGACTCCCGGCCTGCAAAAATTCAATATATAAGTGGCAATTTCATAATTTTTCAGAGTGGCATTGTGATCCATTTACTTATGAAAGGATTGACTCCGATTATATTTAATCACTAACGAGTCAAACTGGTAATAACCTAGATTAAAAGGACACAGGCGGAAAGTCGCCCATATATTTAAAAAAAACTTATATTTGTATCAAACTATAAATTTTACTCTGTAATAACGAAATTTGAAACAATGTTTTGACTGGCCCATGCATTTGCCAGATCTAATAGTTATAACAAAACTGAAGGCTTGTAGATCGCAATTGAATGATATGAAAATGTCACCTGCTGACCAGCTCGTTTATATATATCCAAGGCTTTAATGGCTTCATGTCTTGGCATTTCAAAAAACTGACATCAAGAAATGTTGATCAATAATAAAATGACTGAAAAAGAAACGGAATGTAAAGTCCATGTTTGTTCAAAACGAATAATGAAAAATCACCTTATCAATAAGATTTATAATCCCATCGTTTACTGCACAATATATTTTAAAGCTCTCTTTGAGTACCATAGCTAAGGCGTATTGTATGACATAATTACCAACAGCTGCTCCTTCAGGCTGCACAGAGAGAAAATGTTAAAACTTTAATTAAATGTAACTACTGAATGTCGGTTTTTACTACAGAGATGGTAACTGACCCGACATCCCATAAGACGGTACAATAGCTGCTGTAAAGAAGGCAAATGTTCCAATAGTTTTTCACTGTCCAAATCGCGTGTTCTGCTATAACCCTGCACTTATAAGAGAACAACAAAAAAATATTACCAAGAAGCGTTTTTGGGTCAACCCAGCCCAATCCATAGAGAAAAGCCCGATCTGACCCGCTACCCAACTAGCCTATTTTGCCTGTCTTGCCACCTCTTGTTAAGAGTGTGCAAGTGTGACTTGGTTATAGATGTTGAAACTTGTGTGCAGTGGCGAAGCTAGAAAATTTTCAGTGGGGGGTCGGGATCTAAAATTTTTTATTGCTTAATGTATAAAAAAAATTTCACAATTAAANCAGCCGGGATAGATACCATCCGTGGTGCTTCTCCTATATACTCTTCCATAGTTGCAAGAAACGATTGTGGAGGCTGCAGAAGTTTAAATTACCGATTAAACCCCTCTACCAACTTGGATGAAAGGTAACATAGAAGCGCGTAATCTACCTCTCTGAGAACGGGAAACTGAAAGTTTCTAGCGAGCTCCAATCCTTTGCAAACTTCATAGAAGTCGGAAAGACTCCCGGCCTGCAAAAATTCAATATATAAGTGGCAATTTCATAATTTTTCAGAGTGGCATTGTGATCCATTTACTTATGAAAGGATTGACTCCGATTATATTTAATCACTAACGAGTCAAACTGGTAATAACCTAGATTAAAAGGACACAGGCGGAAAGTCGCCCATATATTTAAAAAAAACTTATATTTGTATCAAACTATAAATTTTACTCTGTAATAACGAAATTTGAAACAATGTTTTGACTGGCCCATGCATTTGCCAGATCTAATAGTTATAACAAAACTGAAGGCTTGTAGATCGCAATTGAATGATATGAAAATGTCACCTGCTGACCAGCTCGTTTATATATATCCAAGGCTTTAATGGCTTCATGTCTTGGCATTTCAAAAAACTGACATCAAGAAATGTTGATCAATAATAAAATGACTGAAAAAGAAACGGAATGTAAAGTCCATGTTTGTTCAAAACGAATAATGAAAAATCACCTTATCAATAAGATTTATAATCCCATCGTTTACTGCACAATATATTTTAAAGCTCTCTTTGAGTACCATAGCTAAGGCGTATTGTATGACATAATTACCAACAGCTGCTCCTTCAGGCTGCACAGAGAGAAAATGTTAAAACTTTAATTAAATGTAACTACTGAATGTCGGTTTTTACTACAGAGATGGTAACTGACCCGACATCCCATAAGACGGTACAATAGCTGCTGTAAAGAAGGCAAATGTTCCAATAGTTTTTCACTGTCCAAATCGCGTGTTCTGCTATAACCCTGCACTTATAAGAGAACAACAAAAAAATATTACCAAGAAGCGTTTTTGGGTCAACCCAGCCCAATCCATAGAGAAAAGCCCGATCTGACCCGCTACCCAACTAGCCTATTTTGCCTGTCTTGCCACCTCTTGTTAAGAGTGTGCAAGTGTGACTTGGTTATAGATGTTGAAACTTGTGTGCAGTGGCGAAGCTAGAAAATTTTCAGTGGGGGGTCGGGATCTAAAATTTTTTATTGCTTAATGTATAAAAAAAATTTCACAATTAAAATGGGGGGTCGAAACCGAATATACCGAAATTTTTCTACACGAAAACTATATACCCCCTNACTTTAAAGCTTTAAAGCATTCGAGTCGTTCTTCTAAGAAGAGCCCATACGTACGAACCCAAGCAGAACAATCCCAAGCTGGAAATACATATTCAAAGTGATATGAAATAATCACAACCAAATTCTGATTGTTCAAGGATTTACATGTAAATGACCCCTAAACTGAAAACATTACAATCAGATAACCACTTCAAAACGCAATGCCAAACACCCCTAGGAAATGAATAAAAGCAAATATGCGGTGTCAATACTAACCAATTGGGCTTGAATCATCTTTAAAATTAGCTAACTGCAAAACATGCCCTCGTTGTTGAAAATTCAGAAGTTCTTCTCTGAAAGTAGGATCACCCTCCCTCAATGCCCGATGAATAACTATCAATGTCTTCAATGCTACCTGATAAGTAACAAAATTTACACATTACTATGAGACCTATACCTATACAACCTATAATCGCAGTTTTTCATTGGGAAAAGCACCAAATGTAACAAACATTGACCAAATTGTCGATGTATGTAATGTACTATATTTTTTACCTTTGATGGAACAAAGTTTTATTCGGTTACAATGAATGTAAGTGACCTCCTGTTACCAATATAATGGTGACACGTCACCATTTTGTGTACTATAGAATGTCACTTACATACATTAGTAACATAATAAAAAGTTTGTTACATAAAAAGGTACAAAAAATAGTTCATTACATTCAACGGCAATTTGGTGAAAGTTGCTTACATTTTGGTGTAATTAGCCCAAATCTATACCCGAACATACAACTTCAATAACAAAAAAGTTGCAGAAACCCCCAACTAATATCAACAGGAACACTTTAACTTAAACTCAAAAATTAACAATACCGTCCAATTGCGTGTTTTCGCCAATCGTCTCGCTAGAGCATGTAAAGTATATTGCACATCCGCTCGTGGCCGAATCGAAGAAGTAGCACCCAATATCTCTACAACAAACACATACATTCACCTTTCAACATTTTAAACATAAAATAACACATCATCAATAAATCACCAAAAACAAACAAACTTACTTCTAATGTGTCTTTCTTTGGGTGGGCATTCAACATGATTTGTAGCCTTAACAATAGCAACATCAACTTCCTAAAAAAGCAAAAAATATATAAAATAATTATAACTTTTTTGGGTAACCATTATTTTCGCCATTTGGCAGACTAATCCACGGGGTTTGAAACCAGCGCAAAGCATACTTATATAACATAAACTTACATAAAACCATAAAACAACACTAAATATATAGATATAAAAAATATATATATATATAAGAAATAACAACCTTGTAATCACTATTAACATGGGCTAAACCAACTTTAGTTTGATCTTTAAGAGCACCATATGCTTTCCTCCATGTTTGCATAGTAGCCATTTCCTTAAAAATCTTTTAGATCCACTAGAATCTTGGTTCTTGTGTTTTTAGTGTGTGTGTGTTTTTAGGAACACAAGTGGTTGGGTTGTGTTGTGATCTGGGGGTTTACTTCAGTTATGTTCTAAAGAATCTAGGAAGATATAAACGGCATCGGTTGTTACAAGTTTCTTTTTTCTTTTTATGTTTTCTTAAGATACATTGCGAAAACAGTCCTTCTGGTTTGGCTAAATTGATGTCCGAGTCAGTTTAGGATAGATGAAACTTTAAAACTTAAAAGTGTAGGTACAGTTATTACTAGCAACGACTTTTTCAATATCAGTATCCTACTCAAAATCGTCTTCATTTTTACAAAAGTAAGATCGTAAGATCATATCAAGATTTTAAAATCCTAATATAATGTCACTTTTTAATAGCCTTTTTAATATTGTGCAAATCTGCAAATCAGTATATATTATAAACATAAGAATGTTTTATAAAAATGTTGTTCTAAATTCTGATTATGAAATGTTTATGAAGATTAACATGTTATTTATAACTTTTTAGTTTTTTAGTTTGTTATTCGAGAAAAGTAATATCGGATCGGCTAGATCTTAAGATCTTATGGTTAAGATGGGGATCCTATTAAATCTAAAGCTTACAAAGATACTATGTAGGATCCGAATCGGTTTTACTATGTAATATTGTAAAATCATATGATCTTAAGATTAGGATTGAGATTTTAACAATCATGGCGACGACCTCTGGATATCAAAATTCTCTACAAAGACTAAGGCACTAAGCATACGCTTTTGAAATGGTAAGAATTTGACCAAACTACGGGGACTTTTTTGCAATTTACTTTTTCTTATGAAAGGTTTAAAGAAAAAAGAAACATATTTTAATGTTGGTTGGTTTCTTTGGTGGACAGTCAATCATGCAATGGGGTCTTTCCATTTGTTACTTTATTTAAGAGTCAAGATTTATAACATTATAAATACTAACTAGTATACGTTTGTATTGACTTGGTTTATTTATTTAGTTTGTAAGAGACGTATGAAAAATGTACATTGTGTTTTACATAAACTTAAAGGATTAAATTTCAACGATTAACAGTGATTTTAAAATCTTTTACATTCATTATTAGGATATCTTTTGATATTGTTTCAATATCTCTTTCCGTTTTAAAATCATTCTCTATTGATAAAAAAAAACAAACAATTTAAGAAAAATACATTAATTATTGTTTTGATTTTTGTAAAAGCCAAAAAATAGTTTTACCTTTTAATAATTAATAAATATTTTCATCTAGTTTTGTTAAATAATTTTGATTACGGGTAAGATGATCTATATTTAGTAGCGGATAATTATTTTGAAACAAACTAAAATAAAAAGGTGAGCAATAATATTAAGACGGGTGGAATATATCGTTTAAATCCGTCCATATTGACACGTGTAAAAATAGAGCAACTGGTTGATCTAGTTTGGTTGCGACCAAGATCATTTTTTCTAAAAATGCTCCAAAATAGCATATGCCCATTCTTTTATTATACTAGTCGGATACCCGCGTACAGCGGCGGCGATAAACATAGTTAATATTATAAATATATTAAATGGATCGCTAGCCCAACTCTTCTCACAATTCTCTACCCGCTTAGTGAATTCGTTTCACAACACTCCGAATGTATATGTGTTCGTTGTATGTGCTTACTTGGGTTTCTCGTAGCTTTCCCGTGGCATCATTATTCTATATATAGAAAGACCCTCGCAATCTCTTACCCATCAAACACTCTCTCCAAAAGTATATGACTTTGACGAATTAAGATTGTATTGATTGAAATAAAAGTTAAAGTTGTAAAAATTTGAATTAAAATAAAATAAACCCACTAACAATGTAAAAACTAAAAACTCATATAAACATATCAAAATGGATGTTGAATTAAAGAGCACAAAATTTTAGAAAATATGGTGAAATTAGATTATAAAAATAATAAATGGATAAAAAGTTATTTCAATTTGAAAATAAAGGTGAATTTTTAGTTGAGAAATGACATATGTCACTCTATGATTGGAGCTCCATATCTTAATTTTTGGTGGAGCCCACAACTTAAATGTTTTATCTATACTATATTATAAAGCATTTGGGACTATTCTATAATTAGAAAGACTTAAACTTCAGATTTTTTATTACTAATTATGGCAACTACACACAATTTATAACCACCCAAACAATCACTCCAACAATTTATAACCACCCCAACAATCACTTTCCAACACCCCAACAACCTCCTCTTCACCACCAAAAAATCAAACCCCCACTATACATTGCATATATTAATGGAGTTATATTTGGTTTAAGTTTTATGGACTATGTGGTATCCGCCCCACATTGCGCGGGCACCCTTATAGTATAATAGTATATATGAAATATATACGGAGTAATAGATTATATAGAATGCTTTTGTTTTACCATATTGACAGTGACTCTAGTATGGTTGGATACTTTGAATTGAGCAATTTCTGATTCATAAAACACATTCGATGCCCCTTAAACTAGCACATGAACATCCAGAAGCACCAAAGGTAAAAACTACGAAGTACTTGCTCACATGGCAAACTTTTTTTTAAAGGTAATACTTAGTGCGTGTTTGGCGCACCAGATTATGAAAGATTATAAGAGCTTAAAATTATTTTGCTAAAAAAGATCTCACATTAGAAAATAATATCTGTTTGGTGACAAAGTTTGTGGATTATATTAGAAAAATAAGTGCCCAAAAAATAAGTTGTTTCAAAGCAATTGTTATGCAGATATCAAAATTTCAAAAAAAATGGTGACTAGTTATTTGTTTAGGTACCAAATTGATTGTGTCTCAATGACACCATGAGAAGTTTCCTAACCAAAATAGTTATAGGTTCAAGTCTTACATATGACATGTGAGATTATGGTGTGTGTATTGTTAGATAGTTAATTGTCGTTCTAACAAAAACATTTGTTTCAGTATTCACGATATTTTTATTGGTTCATACCAGTCATAATGCAAAAAGAAGATGCATACTTGCAAAAAGAAGATTCTGTTAAATAAATTACTCATAACAAACTTTAATTGGGGAGGTTGAACATCCACACCAAATAGTCATAGGTCGAAACAAAGCTAGCTTAGCTACTCCCAACCTTCTTACTACTGAATTTATTATTAGTCTAAAATTTAATCTCAAGGGGACCATCAATCACGATATCTTAAATTGATTAGAGGTGTCAAAATAATAGGATTGCTTATGTAATTATCAAGATTTGCTTTATTTGGCATCAGTGTAAAATATTTGAGGTATTCCTTTTGAAGATTCAATTTCCAAATGATTATGCTAAAAAAATGTTTTGAAAACCAAACCGACGACAAGTGAACCGGTTGTCGTATTGGTTTCTAGTTTCGACTGAGCAGTTTTGACAACATGAGCTAACAGCTATTGCTAATTACCACAGCTCGTTTCATCAAACATACCTGAATAGTCAGAGAGAGACAATAACAACCAAATAACAACAATATCTAAGGCAAACAACATATACGCAAGTCCAAGTAATCGAAAATATAAAATTATCACAAATGAGAATAAAAAAAATGAGAATAAAAAGGTTGACTTGTTTCTAACGGTTTATGGTTTCCGGGTTTCAACTGGTTTGCAACGGCTTGGTTCTACCAGTTGAACCGGCCGGTTCGGTTCGGTGTTAAAAAAAACGTGACGTTTGTTTGTATACTTCGTGATTATTTCTATTGTTATATGGATGGGTGAGCAAGCTTGATCCGAACTGTAAAACCAGCAAACTGCACAAAAACCAAACCAGATCTCGTCATATAAATCGGTTCTTGGTTGGGTATGCAACGGTGTGGTCCAAAACCAAAGGTTTTCTTCTTTTATACTAATAAACATTATCCTTTATACAAGGAGGCTTGAATCGCTATGTTTAGAGTTTGTAAGCGTTAAATACTCCAGTGCGATTTTGATCCAATTTTAAACCCGTATCAGATCACCACCACACTAGTACTATATTATTTGGTTCCGGTTTCAATTGTTCCAATATATTGACAAAAGGTAGAAGTAAATTAACAGCCAGCCTGATCCATCATACCTTCTCTATCCTCAGATATTTGCTTTTGAACCACCCTTACACACTGTTAAGAGCTACAACATTCGACTATGTAGATACTATCATCTGTTGATCAGACGGGTACAAAAAACCAAATCTTGTATATATCAGACAGATAACAGTGACTTTAAACTGCTAGTATCTTTCTCAAAACTATCCGGCAGGTAAGCACATGATGAAATTGTTGTGATTTTCATGGGATACGGTATGAACAAACACTTACATAGACCCATAAGGCAGTAAATAACAATGAAAATACTCAATCGCCTTTGGTTTGCATAATTCATTCAACTTAGCAACATTGAGGCACATGCAAAGCCACACTTTTTGTTTGTGACAGTGTATGCGATGCAGCGCAGCTCACAAGACTCAGATAAAGCACGCTACAATGTACATAACACCAACGACTAATATAATTAACTTATAACTCAGGTAATAAAAGGTCACAAAGACCTGTGAAACATCACTTTGCAATTTGATCAAACTACATTTGGTTATAGGCCTTAAAATTCGATTCTTAAAAAAAAGTATAAAAAAAGGTAACCTTTCTCTCTCTTTTATTTAGGTCATTTTTGCCCTTTTCTGCTTAATCCGATACTGTGTATGTGATTCATCTAAACAAACTGCTGTGTGTTCACCGTTGCGTATAACTTGTTCCAGTCCACCGACTCCCAATCCAAGGTGGATACAGGCAGGAATGCGAGCCCCACACCAACAGCCAATAAGAGCAACCCTGTAGCCTTCATGCATCCCCCCCACCCACGTGATACTCTTCCCAATAACACCTTACAATATTTGTCTGCTTCCTTATAGAGTGCTGATTTTTCTCCATCTGTTACCGCCTTGTCGTTCTACGGATATAAATAAAAAGGGAACAAATAAGTTTTGTTTGGAATAATCTTTAGATTTGCATGCATACAAGTTATGAGTTTATAAGGTTTTTTTTATACATGAATTAACAATCTACTTTTTTTTGTCTTGTTTTAGTCATCATACTCTTCTTTTGTACATTTAAGTCGTCAAAAGATAGCTCCCATTTGCGTCTTATTGTAACCTCAGAAACCGACTTTTAAAAAGGAGATTTTATATTATAATATGTTAGATCTATATAAAATGTTTAATCTTATTTGAAACGGCTAAGTTTCTGGGTTAAAAAATGACCCAAATGGGACACAAGATCATCTTTAATGACCAACGTACAAGAAAAAGTACAATGACTAAAACGAGAAAATGAAAAAGTATATTCATATTTAACAGCAAAAAAAACCATATTTATATTAGTGAAATGTGGAGCATAAAAGTAGAGTTGGAAAGATCAACCCATTTACTTATTAATGAGTTGATTTGATTTGTGTTCAGATTGAAGCTTGTCAATGTCATATGTTGGTACGTTTTTCAAGAAATGAATGCTAATAACGACATGTAGCAAATATTGTGAACCAACCCTATTTGACTTTTCTTTGTTAATTGAGTTACTTATTTGACTTTTCCATGTCAAGTGAGATACTTATTTGACCTCATATTATAATTGAATTGTTAGAAATCAATACATAGAAATTCTCTAACATGTTATACAAGTGTAAAAAGCGAGCAATATGTGAGGTTATAATACCTTTTTCTTAAAACTCTTAAGAGTTTCAGTGAGGGCCTCTAGAGAAGACTGATTTAGAGACAGAACCTTCCACTGCTCAGTGAGCCTTCTCAACACCACAACACTTGCTTCTAAATTATCCAAATAAAGCTTCTCCTGCACATATTATATTTGGAATGATGATATATATTTTGACATAAAATTCAATACCAGAGACAGATTATAACTTATACCAACACATTTGCGTATCAAAATAGTAGTAAATATCTAAAAAGAAGTACATGTCTAAACCATGAAAGTACAATTATATTACTAATTTTACTCATAGATAACCAAAGGGCCATTGGCCTAGCGGTATCCGGGTGTTCCACTAATGCCTAACAAAAATATTGCCGGTTTAAGTCTCACTTGAGATAATGGGTGTATGATTAGGTGTTTAACGGGTGTGTTGTGAGTCTGACCTTTCAAAAAGAAATTTACTCGGATATAAATACTAAATGCTAGATGAAAAATGAGACTCACCCATTGTTTGCAGCAATCGGGATTTTGAGTCAAACACCAGATAAAAATACTAGATGCTTCATTCGCTAGCTCAGGGACACCTGGCAAAGAACAATATCAAGAAATTAACTTATGAACTTCTTTCAACTTTACAAGTTATGCATTTTTTAATTTAGGCATAATTTCATATATATCCTTCCCTGGATGAATAATTACATATATATCTTTTGTACCAGTAATTGAATTCTACCTTCCCCAGAAGCTTTTAGAGAAATAGTCAAAATCTGTTGAGAGACTTGTTTCATGGCCTTGCTTCCAGTGGACCCCGCAAGTGCAACCTTCTTGAGTGTAGGATACACAGCTTCAAATCTTTCGGTTGCCTGTATCAAAAGTATGTAAAACATCAACCAGAAGCTTAAGAGTATTCAGAGTAATGGCAAACTAAAGGTGGCGCCTTTGATTCGTGAAAGGGTTGATTTGGGTTAAGTTTTTATCTCTAATGGGTCAAAATAAAATTAGCTTGGTGGAAAACGGGTCAAATGGGACTAAAAGGTTGAAAGTCACTGTCACCCAGTGTGTTTCATTCGAGACAACTAAGAAACTTAGACAACTAACACATGCGGTTAGGCTTTGAATCACATGTGATTAGATTGATATAAATTTCATTCACATGTGATTTTTCAAATTTTCAAATCACATGTGATAAGCATCAATCTGAACTACCCATTTTTTTATCTACAGATTGGTTTCATTGGTCTCAAACGAACTAACCCCTAGTTTAATATTCAAATAATATTATTTTTGTGATCATATTTGTCAATAACACACATAAAGAAAGTCAAACGCGTCTAAAGTCACCTAGGGTATATTTTCAACCCATAAAACTGTCTAAATCTGTATTTCAATGATTAGATTATTGGTGTACTAATATAATTTTGTAATCATATTTAATACACTGTGTATAGATGCGTTAAATCTTTTTAGAGTAAAAGTGTTTAGGGTCAACCAGACCTGACATGTATTTCACCAAAACCAAGAATTACACATGTTTACCTAAACCCGTCCCACCCAGTTTTCGACCTTTATTGTAAAAATGTCGCCCATAGAAGTCATACCTTAACACGAGCTGAAGATGAAGGAAATGTGGCTCTCAATAGCAAATCAAGAGCTGATGGCGGCAACAAACGCTCTCCCTTCCTCACAGCACCATTCACTAATATAGTCTGAGCCTTTGGGGCTGACAAAATCCTATAAACATAAAAATAAATAAAAAAACAAAAAAACGTCACAAATTTGCAAGTCTCATATAGAGCTAGTGGACGGTAGAAAATAGAAAGTTGATTTGAACCTTTCGACTGATTGCAATATCAGATCCCTTGTTTGTGGGTTGGACCCTGCTTTGGTCCCGATTACAGGCAATATCAAATGAGACCATAAATGTAACCCGACAGCAAGCTCACCTTGTGATGCCTGTATATATTAACTTCATATTAGTACATGAACATCGTTTATGAAACAGGAAATAGAAAGTNAATATTCAGAGTAATGGCAAACTAAAGGTGGCGCCTTTGATTCGTGAAAGGGTTGATTTGGGTTAAGTTTTTATCTCTAATGGGTCAAAATAAAATTAGCTTGGTGGAAAACGGGTCAAATGGGCCAAAAAGGTTGAAAGTCACTGTCACCCAGTGTGTTTCATTTGAGACAACTAAGAAACTTAGACAACTAACACATGCGGTTAGGCTTTGAATCACATGCGATTAGATTGATATAAATTTCATTCACATGTGATTTTTCAAATTTTCAAATCACATGTGATAAGAATCAATCTGAACTACCCATTTTTTTTTTATCTACAGATTGGTTTCATTGGTCTCAAATGAACTCACCCCTAGTTTAATATTCAAATAATATTATTTTTGTGATCATATTTGTCAATAACACACATAAAGAAAGTCAAACGCGTCTAAAGTCACCTAGGGTATATTTTGAACCCATAAAACTTTCTAAATCTGTGTTTCAAATGATTAGATTATTGGTGTACTAATATAATTTTGTAATCATATTTAATACACTGTGTATAGACGCGTTAATCTTTTTAGAGTAAAAGTGTTTAGGGTCAACCAGACCTGACATGCATTTCACCAAAACCAAGAATTACATATGTTTACCTAAACCCGTCCCACCCAGTTTTCGACCTTTATTGTAAAAATGTCCCCCATAGAAGTCATACCTTAACACGAGCTGAAGATGAAGGAAATGTGGCTCTCAATAGCAAATCAAGAGCTGATGGCGGCAACAAACGCTCTCCCTTCCTCACAGCACCATTCACTAATATAGTCTGAGCCTTTGGGGCTGACAAAATCCTATAAACATAAAAATAAATAAATAAACAAAAAAACGTCACAAATTTGCAAGTCTCATATGGAGCTAGTGGACAGTAGAAAATAGAAAGTTGATTTGAACCTTTCGACTGACTGCAATATCAGATCCCTTGTTTGTGGGTTGGACCCTGCTTTGGTCCCGATTACAGGCAATATCAAATGAGACCATAAATGTAACCCGACAGCAAGCTCACCTTGTGATGCCTGTATATATGAACATATTAGTACATGAACACGTTTATGAAACAGGAAATAGAAAGTGTTTTTTTTTTTTTTTTTAAACAGTTGTTGACTCACTTGTGCTACCATCCACGCGACAAGTGGAAGCTTGTCTTGTCCTTGAAACTTTTGGGTTTCGTTTAGAGTTGGTAATGCGGAAATTAGCACATCGGGTTTCCTTCGTAACACCATTGCTAATACTACAAACAGACCCACCTGTTAAGGATTCATAGGAATAAAAATCAGCTCATGACTATAGTTAGTCGCCTACTTGAGATAATGCAATGTGACTATTGAAACAGGATGCATGATCAAGGAAAAGATAAATAATAGTAGGAAATTCAATTTATAGCATACCTGAGATTTTGAGGATGTTGTTTGGGCACCTTTCTTGGATCCTTTTGTCACCCCTAGTTGGTTTGCCAAGTCAGCAAGAATGCTGTCTAAGGACCAGAGGAAAAAAGCACGAAGGGCTTCCGTAGATCGTTTGTTGATCCAATCCACTGACGTCTTGTAAACAGCCTCAGGAATATGTGACACGGGATTCTGCATTTAAAACAACTCAATATATAAGATGAAGAAGAAGAAAGTTCATGTTGATCCAAAGAGCTCAAATTTGTATTTAGTACTAACGTTATATAATTGATGACATGTAAAACAGAGTACTGTTCACACTAATGTATACACGATAAATGAATCGTAAACAACAGTTTAATTGTGTGGTTTTCATACACTCCGATGTTCATACCATGATATCAAATAAATTAGTTGACATTACATTCACAAGCACCATACACTGACATCCGAAGTTTAAATCATTTTATTCCATTACTTAGTATAAACATAGTGCACAGTTTCAAGAAGAGAACTTACATCTGCAACCTTGGCAATGGGAGACTCTCTGAATAACTTCACCCACGGAAACTGTGAAGCAGGCACACCAGAAAATGCCCGTCCAAAATAGTCAGCAAACCTCATCAACTGTATATCATCTTGTCCCTCGTATGAAGCCTGCAATAAACACATGTACAACATTAGTTCCTATTATTTAAACCAATAACTAAGCAAAACTTAAAGCGTCTTGAAACGAATCATGAAGTCTGTACCCGACTACGTAATCTACAGCAATACTCACACTAATCATTATCCTAGCATTATACAAAACTCGAAACAAAACTGAATTCGAAACAAAAACCACAAATAATTCTCAAATCAATCTAGTGTTTTTTTAAGCTAAATATGCATGTGAAAAGATTAAGGACAGAACTAATTCGCAGCTCTTGTCTAACTACCATGAATTTACACAGTAATGTAAAGTTGTGAATCATCTGATTCCGACAAATGTAATCAAGTCGTGTCAATACAGTGCCAGGCTCATAATTCACTCAAGCTCGATCAAGCATTTATTTTCAAGCTCAAGCTGAATTAACTAACTCTTACTTTCAAACTCTACATACTGACAATATTGATCAAATTCAATGTTAACAAACTCAATATTTTTAAGCTCGAACCTACTTCGTAGATGAATCCATGCGAGTTAGAATTGTATGGACGTTTATTCATGTCCCTCAAGCTCGACTTCACCTAAATCAAGCCAATCTCAAGTAGCTCCCGAATCTGCTTTCGATCACTTCACTTATCATGTTTTTCACGTAACATGTTGCTTCTTCCTATTCGAACCTAATACGTATTCGAAATTCGATACTAATACTAATTGAAACCTGAGCTCAACTCGCATGGAATGTATTCGTGTAGCTCGAACTTGAATCCACTTCTATCAAGCCAATCTCGAGCAGATAGCAAATCTATTTTTACTTCTAAATCACTTCAATTATCATGTTTTTACAATAAATAATTAGCTTCTTACTCGAACCAAGTTTGTATTCTATACTAATACTAATTGAAACTCGAGCTCAACTTCACCTAAATCAAACCGATCTCGAGCAGATTGCAAATCTACTTTTACTTCTAAATCACTTCACTTGTCATGTTTTTACCCGAAACAATTAGCCTCTTATTTGAACCTAAATTTGACACTAATTCTAACTGAAACACGAGCTTGAGTTCGCCTAAATCAAACCAGTCACTAGTAGCATACTAGCATGAGAATCGGCTCAAACTAATCACTTCACTTATCATGAATTTTTAAGAAATATCTAGCTAAACAAACCGCTCTCATACTTTCAAACTCGCCAAAAAATAATATAAAACTAACTATATACAAACTCAATATTTCGAGCTCGACCTTACCAAACTAGATAGTATCTTAATCATGTAACCATACAAATACACATGACAGTATAATTGTAAACTACATGGAGTCTCGAGCCGATCTCTAGGCTCACAACCTAATCAGTTCACTTATTATAATATTTTGCCCAACATTTAACTTCTTGTTTGATACCAAGTCTAATCAATATTCGACCTCAACTCCACTTAAATCAAGCAGATCTCGAGTATCTCGTGACTCAACTCTCTACTTCTAATCACTTTCACTTATCATGTTTCATAACGGAATATATAGCTTCTTAATCAATCCCAATAATTCTAATAAGATAAATCATCAGCAAATAATTCTAAAATACACATAACAGTAAAATTATAAAATAAGAGATACTCATCGCCATCAATCTTCGTCCAGCTTCACTAACCTTGACTTTCACCTTCTTAACCTTCTTCTTTTCCACGTCATCATCATCATAATCATAGATCGCAAATCTACATTCTACTTCCTAATCACTTCACTTATCATATTTTTCACTTAATATCTAGCTGCTTCTTCTTATCCATACCTAACTTGTATCCAATACTAATTACTAACTGAAGCTCGATCTCGACTTCACCTAATTTCTATTTCTAATCAATTAAACATCTAGCTTCTTCTTATTCTAATAAAAAATCGGCCTCGACAACACCTAAACCAAACCGATCTCAAATACTTCGAGCATCGGATCAAATATTTATCATAAATAATCACAATTCTAACAAAATAATTACTAACTCGATCTCGACTTCACCTAATTTCTACTCGATCATACAACTAGCTTCTTCTTATATTCTAATCAAACCTAATTCTTATTCAATTATACTTCTAATCGAAACTCGAGCTCGACTCCATCTAAATCAAAACGATCTCAAATAGTTTGTGCGTCGGATCAAATATTATACCGTAACATTGACCAAAAAGCTTTCAAGCTCATTACTAGTAATTAAACTCGTTCTCGAGTCTCGACTTCACCTAATTTCTATTTCTACTCAATTAAACATCTAGCTTCTTCTTATTCTAATCAAACCTAATTCACATTCAATTCTACTTCTAATCAAAACTAAACCGATCTCAAGGAGTTACGCAAATCGGATCAACCTAATCACTTCACTTGTCATGTTTTTCACTTAATCTAGCTTCTTCTTATCCATACCTAACTTGTATCCGATAAGCTCGATCTCGACTTCACCTAATTAGTATTTCTAATCAATTAAACATCTAGCTTCTTCTTAATCAATTCAATACTAATCCTAATCAAAACTAAACAAATCTCAAGCCGCTACACGAATCGGATCAACCTAATACCTAACTTATATCCGATACTAATTACTAACTGAAGCTCGATCTCGACTTCACATAATTTCTATTTTTAATCAATTAAACATCTAGCTTCTTCTTGATCAATTCAATACTAATTCTAATCAAAACTAAACCGATCTCAAGCAGTTACGTGAATCGGATCAACCTAATCACTTCACTTATCATGTTTCATACAGAATGTTTAGCTTCTTAATCAATCCTAATAATTCCAATAAGATAAACCATCAGCAAATAATTGTAGAATATACATAACAGTCAAATTGTAAAACAGCTCGTCCTCGACTCCACCTAAAATCAAGCTGATCTCGATAGTTCACATATCACCTCAACATAATCACTTCACTTATTACATTTTTCACAAATATTTAGCTTCTTATTCGATCCTAATTCTTGTATGATCATAATCAGTTAACTTATCATGTTCTTCCTATTTGAACCTATTATGTCTTCGAAACTAATTCTAACTGAAACTCGACCTCGACTTCACCTAAATCAAGCGGATCTCGATATCTCGCAAATCGCCTCAACCTAATCACTTCACTTCACCTAATTCACACAATTCTAACTAACCAAAACACAACAAATCATACCGATCTCAAGCCGCTACACGAATCGGATCAACCTAATCACATCACTCATCATAATAATCACAATTCTAACAAAAAAAACCTTCTTCTTTTCCACGTTATCATCATCATAATCATAGATCGCAAATCCACATTCTACTTCCTAATCACTTCACTTATCACATTTTTCACATAACATCTAGCTTCTTCTTATCCGTACCTAACTTGTATCCGATACTAATGACTAATTAAACTCGATCTCGACTTCACCTTATTTCTTATTCTAATCAAAAATCGATCTCGACAACACCTAAATCAAACCGATATCAAATACTTTGCGCATCAGATCAAATATTTATCATAAATACTCACAATTCTATCAAATAAATCACAAAATCACAAAATTATACCGTAACGTCAACGAGAAAGCTCTCAAGCTCATCAGCATCAATCTTCGCACCAGCTTCATTCACCGTCACCTTCACCTTCTTCACTTTCTTCACCTTCTTCACCTTCTTAACCTCTTCCACATCCTCCTTCTTAACCTTCACCTCATCATCCTCATCATCATCACTATAATCATTCCAATTCCTACTCTTAGTCACCTTCACCTTCTTATTTTCCACGTCATCATCATCATAATCATAGATCGCCGATCTGTTCGCTTCTTCCAGAACCTTCCTCCGCTCCTCCGATCTCTTCTCTATACCTGTAAACACGTTCTTTCCGTTATTACCGTTATTACCGTTAGATGTAACTGATCCGTTAACTAACGGTTGTTTTGATTGAGTTTTGGAGTTTTTTTTCTTGTAAGTGACTTTTTGCCAGCCGTGATCGGAGTTTGAGGTGGTGGAGGAGAGGAGATCGGATGATTCGAGATCCATTTTTTTGGTTTAGGGGGGTGTTTGGATATGGGGTTTAGAGCGGAGCGGATGATGCGGAGAATTGGAAGTGGTTGTGTTGGGGTTTGGGGGAAGGGGGAGTGTTTGACTTTTTATAAAAGGTGGAGTTGACTGTGAGTTGGTTGTGGTTGTATTGTACTACTAGTGGGATTATATTGGGATCTGAGATATTTTTTTTTTTTTTTTTTTTTTTTTTTTTTTTTTTTTTTTTTTTTTTTTTTTTTTTTAAAGCAAAGATTCTAGATATCTTTTTGACGTGATCGGGATACTCTACTGTATAAGCAGATAAAGCATGTTATTAGCACTGTACAAATATGTAATGTATTAAATATTAATAGAGTGTCTCAATTAAAAGTTTGAAGTATGCAAATTATTTCCTTTTCGATTATCACTTAAGTAAAAAAAAATGCGGAGAAACATGATATAAGATCATTTGAGAACCAAACTTTTTTTACTCCACCATTCATCTTCCCTCAATCTTTATTTGATCTAATGGATGAGATTAATCCCAACAATTTATAAAACCCACTTTCATCCTTTTTTTTCAAATATTAATATCTTTCAAACCGTTAATTGTTAAGCGAAAAAAAATATACCGTTACGACGAGCATTTAATTATCTTTCTATAGATAGGTACTTTGATATATTTTCGACAATTTTTTTTTTGTTTTTTTTACGTTTTTTTTCGTGGCCGAAAAATTCACTTATGATATTACATATCAATGTGATATTACATATCACATGTGATATTACACTAATATCACATGTGATATGTAATATCACATGTGATATACAATATGTGATATGTAATATCACATGTGNTTGTTTTTTTTACGTTTTTTTTCGTGGCCGAAAAATTCACTTATGATATTACATATCAATGTGATATTACATATCACATGTGATATTACACTAATATCACATGTGATATGTAATATCACATGTGATATACAATATGTGATATGTAATATCACATGTGATATATCATAGATGATTTTTTTCGGCCACGTAAAAAAACGTGAAAAAAACGAGATTTTTTTTTTTTTTGTCGAAAGTATATCAAAATGCCCGTCTATAGAAAGATAATTAAATGCTCGTCGCGATGGTGTAATTATTTTCGTTTAACGATTAACGGTTTAAGAAATATTTAAATTATAAAAAATGGGTGAAATATTAAATGTTTTTAATCTCAACCATTGATTTCTTTTTAGATGGATGGGGGGATGAGTCCCTTGGTATGTGAGGAATGTTTGGTTTTTTAAATTACTCGACTCGAGAAACATAAAAAGTTACGTCTTCGGGAATTACTTAAAAAAACATGAAAAAGAGTATTAGAATTCTAGATTTGGATATTTTTAGAATGAAATTCACTAGCATTTTTAAGTAGTTGATGTTTCAGTGACATTCTTCAGTAATGGTATTGGTAAGAGGTGAGTTATCTGTACAGAATATCATCTTTTTACTAATGGTGTAATGGATTAGAATAAGTGAAAGTTAAAGTAATCTTATGTTCTATGTTTACCTAATATATGTAAAATGTGATTAAGATTGGGTTGTGATGGTAGTGGACTAGTGTTGTGTGGTTTCATGTGTTGAACGGTAAGGTTATTAAGAATCAAAGAGTTTGAGTAATACTCAAACAAACCATGTAAGTGTGTGTTTTATTGTGTGAAATAAGGTAAGAGCATAGAAAGAATGATCTCATTTTCATGTGTGATGTCTTCTATTTAATATTTATAGAGAGACATTTAGAGTTTAAGGACACCATGTGGATGATTAACAATTATAGACAAGTTAGGTGTTGATCATCCAACGAGTAGACAAGAATGATAGGTGACAACTCCTTTTTGGTTCATACCAGGTCGTGCCCGTCTCCAATATTACCTGCTCGCATGTCTCCCATTGTCATATGACAGATAGTACATCTTACTTAATCTTTAGTGACAGTTAGGAAACAGTTGTCTCACGCGTGTCTGTTACACGCCCTGAGAATGTAACTGGGCTTATCAAGTGTTGATAACGGGCCTTGTTAAGTATTGATAACGGGCTTGACTTTAGTACGTAGTTAATGGGCTTTTGCCCATTTATATTGATACCGCTATCATTTTGTAACTTTGCTATATCTAAAGCAAAAATATTTTTGCTAAAAACTTTAAAATTTAAAAATTTAAAAATGAGTAATGTTTAATCATTAGAACACTTTTAAAAAACTTAAGTTCTCACATAAAATTCAATCAATGTTATCTATACTACATATAAAGGAAAAATGGTCAAAGTGGAAAAGTGAAAAGTCAATTAATGTGAAATGTTGAAAAATCTTATTAAAGGAAATTATGAAATGTGATTAATACTCTTATTAAAACACCCATTACTTAAAAGTACGATGATATATTCACATTGTGCAACCAATTAAAAACATATCTACCAAATTAAATACAACCAATTATAACACAAACTGGGTTGACCCGGGACGCTTCAAACCCGACGGGTTGACCCAGTTTAATTTGACCTATTTCGACCCAACCTAGAAAGTTGACCTGGTTTAAATCGACCTATTTTTCGACCGGAACGGTTCAACCGGTTGAACCACCCGGGTCGAACCGGGTTTCAAAACATTATTCATTACTTAAAAGTACAATAATTTATTCACATTGTACAACCAATTAAAAACATATCTATCAAATTAAATACAACCAATTAAAACAAAAACCGGGTTGACCCGGGACGCTTCAAACCCGGACGGGTTGACCCAGTTTAATTTGAACCGTTTTCGACCCAACCTAGCAAGTTGACCCGGTTTAATCGACCCATTTTTTGCCCAGAACGGTTCAACCGGTTGAACCACCCGGGTTGAACCGGGTTTCAAAACATTATGTTAAATTTCCAAATCTTCAAACTTTTATTGTTTTTCGTTTATAACCTATAAACTTTTTTTATCAATAAACTATCTGTCGTTATAAAATCCCGTTGCTATGCACGGGTACTCGTCTAGTCTTAATAATAGTTGTCTTAACAATGTTGTAACCAAAATAAAAAATAAAAATAAATAAATAAATAATGTGTGACAACTTTTGACAACTCTTTTTGTATGAGTTTCTAAAGTAAGATTATTATTATTATTATTATTATTATTATTATTATTGTTATTATTATTATTTCGTATTTAGTCGCAACATTAATAATTTTTAAAAATTCATCTACAAACTCTTCTATATAAGACATAACATCATATTACAACTTTTTTTTTTTTTAATTATTGTGTTATTTTATTGTTATGTACGAGTACTCATCACAAGTTATATTATATACACATTCAGAGTTAGAAAGCTAATTAGAGTTTGTAAATAACCTTTATAAGTTACTCAAATGACCATTATATAAATGGATAATAAAAAAATAAAAAAAAGGCATCCAATTTCTCCATTTTCGTTATTGTGTGTAGCCTATCTATTTTTTGTTATGAAAACACAACTTTGCGAATTTTGACATTTGTGTATTTTGTTCATGTAAAATGACAATTTTACCTTTCGAAAATCGAAAATCGTAAAGATAGAATGGTGATGAAATACATACAAAAGTCAAAATTTAAAAGATTATGTTAAAATAGCAAAAAATAAAAAAGCTACACTTAATAACAAAAATGAACAACTTAAATACATGTTTTATTATTACCCCTTAAATAAGGATTTTCCTAACTTGTTCCCAAGTTAAGCATACCAGAAAGTACAGAAAAGTACAAACAAGTGTACTTTTGTCTGAGTCCTTTAGTCATTTTTTATGAATTCTGTAGTACTATTAGTGTGCTTAACTTATGCCCTATGACACAATTGGGGTACTATTCATATTCTAATATATTGTTGACTATCACTTAAACTTATTATCCCTAGTTGTCTTAATAGAAATTGCATAGTTATTCACTTATACTTATTGCCTTAAGCCCTTATTGATGATGATAGACTATACGGAACCAACAAATTAGTCAAGATTTCATATAACCAAATGTGGCGGAACTATAACATTTTTTTTTTTTTTTTTTTTTTTGGGGGTGGGGGGGGGCAAATTATTGGGAGGGCCGAATTGAGATTTTGTTTGTAACCTCAACTAGATTTACCCCTAAACGTATAAATATTTGCACTATGTTGCCGGCAAAGTTTTTGGGAGGGGGGGTGGGGAGGGCGCAGGACCCCTCCCCTTGCCCCTACATAGGTCCGCCCTTGCAACCAATCAAAACATGAAAACTTTAAAAGACATAATAAACAAATGAAAGATATATGTTACGACTTACTAACCTGTTTCATCTTTGTGGTGTTAGTTCAATTTGGGATTTTGTAAATTGTAAGGATGATGAATAAACTTGTTCCATTAATAAACCTATTTATCTTTGGACTTTTATGCTTTAATGTATTAAACTTGTTTCATCTTTGGTCTTTTACAAAATTTTATATTTATTTTTTATTTGTAAGTATACGAACTAAATAATACTAGAGACACATTTTAATGCACCGGGTAACATCGACAATTTTTTCAAAAATTAACACTATACCGGAAAAATCCATGAGGTGCACGTGCACCCGCGGACACCCCCTTGGCTCCGTCCCTGATTGCAGTCGTACATCTTGGAAGCGCAACATCAAATACCACAAAAAGGCCAAACAAACCATATTATTGTGATGCAATCAACTTACTGGCCTTACTTTTTTTGTTAGATAAGAACGATTTCGTATTTTCGTTTTGTGTTGTCACGCAAATACATATATATCTTGCGTGTAGATTTGTAAAACTACTACATTAACATTGCTAAACACGTGATCTCACCCTAGAAAATGAACATGAAGCATGTAAATCAACTGTAACAAGAAATATGTTCATTTATTACTTGCCTAACTTTCATAAAAAACAACACTAACTAGAAAAATGAAAGTGAAACCTACAACCCACATGTCATGCATATTAATCTTTCGTGCTCACTTAATTAAGTTAAAAAGTCCTTTGCCATTTGCTGTGTCTAGTTAACGTTAAAAACGAGTTAAGCAATATGAATGTTCGAATGATGAAACTTTAGGGTGTTTGAATTAGCATATTTAAGGTTTATGACTTACTTATTTGTATTTAGAAAAGTTAATAAGCCGGGTAAGAGATACACAAATTTTTTTAAGATTTAAAATAAGCCACGTACAATATAAATTTGGTTTTACTTACAAAACTTATAAGCTTTTTAAAATAATTCTTTGATAATATCTTAATATCAAACGTTACTTTATAAATGTTTGTTGTCGGGCATGAGTACGATTACGGGCGGGTAATTTGGTACGGCTAATCGGCGAGTGAAACCCATACCTAAAGACAAGGAAAAATCTTTTGATCCATATCTACCCCAAATACGCCCCCAAATGTCTTAAGTTTTAGTTTCCCTCGTCGATTATAACTACTTTTGTCATATAACGACACCCATCTACGGTCATTTTTTAAAAGATGTTTGTTTAAGCTTATACATATGGCTTATTAGCTAATATGCTTTCAGTTTATATTTGATATTTAAACTAAGATGTTTTGTTTTTTGGTCAAGGAGCCGAAGGATATCCCTGGGAAATTAAAGCAAGAAGTCAGTAAATAGAGTTACAAAATCAAGTTAAGTAACAACAAGAGAAGTGAACAAAAGCAAAATGTAAGATTGAACTAAAAATTGGAGTGTAAATGAATCCTAGAAGAGAATGATATAGCAAACAATAGTCATTCATTTCACGAATTACGAAAGTGTTTGTGTCTTAATGGTACCTTTGTTATGTAAGAAACTATCCAATCAAATAGTTCTTGGTTCAAGTCATGCAGATATATATAGTGTTGCCATTCAAAACAAATTAACTTCACGAATTAGAAAGCTTTATAGTAAATATAAGCTTTAAATATCAAACAACTAGTAAACTACTAGAGCTAAAACTAAAAGAGTATAATGCCTTAGTATACCATTAAGGTGAACATCTCTATTTTTTTTTTCTTTTCTTTCTGAAGTGAAGATATAGAAGCGACACTTGCTCATGAGAATTAATTAAGTTCAGTGCCACTACGTTACGTAGGACTCCATGTTGAGTGGCGGATTTTAGAAATTTGTCAAAAGTTTCTAGCACAACCAAACAACAATATATTCAATCCCGCCAAATCAATTATATATAACAACCATCATAAACATAATTATGAAATCGGGAGGACTATTTGGTGTGTGTTAAAAGAAAGGACAATCAAATAAAAACCTCTTATTCGGAACAGATCTCTACCATTCATTTTTAATTTTTATATTCTCCGTCCGCCTCTTTCTCTTGAGTATGTTATGTGAAACACGAAAAGACCTTGAAATAACATCCTAATTTGACACCCCTTTTATCACTCCTCTTTTTCTTTTTCTTCGGTTTCTCATCAAGATGGGGAGAAACAAGGCTACGAACATATATAGGGCAACGATTATATTCCCCAGTCTTAGAATAAAATCTACCAACTTCATCAACACATAGGCACCAATTTTTATCTGGAATGTAACATTTGAGCATGTGTGCAACGTCATACGGATTAGTCTCACAACCCGGCAGTAGTTTCCAGTTATCATTGTAGTTTTTTATTACCCATCTCTGATAAGGGAGATGGTTACAATATATGCAAAGACATCCTTCAGTGATCCCTAGAAAGCTTGAATAATCACTTACATATCTTGAGTCATCCGGTTGGGGAATTTCCTTGAATTCCTCTCGAGATAAATCAAAAGAAAGAATCACTTTCTTATTATCATTCTGCATAAACCAGTGAAGCGCTCCATTCCATAAGATACCCGCCTCATTATCGAACCATGAGGTATGTAATATTTCACTTGTTCCGTTACAGTTTGGGTTATATAAGTAATATTTCACTTGTTTCGTAACTTTCCATAAATTTGATTTCAATGTCAACACTCGAAAAAGTGTCCCCGCCTCATTATCCAACCTAGTCCCCATAACAACCTTGTAATCATCTGTGAACGAGTCATAGCCAAAACCCCAACATAACGTCCACCTGCAAAGAACCTTGGAAATCGGGGGGATAGTTTGCAGTATTCTAACCTCTCTTGTCAAAGGATTTGTTACTACAACTTGAGTATTAACGAGAGAGGTAGTGAAACATACAAGGCCATTGCAAGAACCAACAATACACCCACCATCGTGGTGATACTCACTGTAGCTAAGCACTTTTTCATCGTCAATCGAATTCTCATGCACTAATGTTGGCATAATGATTCTTCTATGTCCAATGTAAGGATTCTTGTGATCTTTGTTGTTATTATATTTTAGATGAGTATTAACAAAACTAGAGCTAGAGATAAAAGACAGCCATGACTTACAAACGCTTTTGCATCGGATGAGATCTTTACCATCCAATCTCAAAAGTATATCTTCAACCAAATCGAAGGTAAGATCTGACATTCCTATATACTATTAATCCGGTTGAGGCAGCAAAAAATAATCTTTACTACTTATAATACAAAATGGTCAAAAGTGAAATGTTGGGTTTTCAAGTGAAATGTTGAGTTTTCAACAATAGTCAAATGAGAGAGAAAGTGAAATGTAATTAATACTCTTATTAAAACACCCCAATACTTAAAAGTACAATTATTTATTCACATTGTACAACCAAATTAAAGCATATCTACCAAATTAAATACAACCAATTCAAACACAAATCGGGTTGACCCGGGACGCTTCAAACCCGGCGGGTTGACCCAGTTTAATTTGACCCGTTTTCGACCCAACCTAGCAAGTTGACCCGGTTTAAATACAACCAATTCAAACACAAATCGGGTTGACCCGGGACGCTTCAAACCCGGCGGGTTGACCCAGTTTAATTTGACCCGTTTTCGACCCAACCTAGCAAGTTGACCCGGTTTAAATCGACCGATTTTTCGACCGGAACGGTTCAACCGGTTGAACCACCCGGGTCGAACCGGGTTTCAAAACATTATCCATTACTTAAAAGTACAGTGATTTATTCACATTGTACAACCAATTAAAAACATATATAACAAATTAAATACAACCAATTAAAACACAAATCGGGTTGACCCGGGACGCTTCAAACCCGTTTTTCGACCGGAACGGTTCAACCAGTT
Source organism: Artemisia annua (assembly GCA_014162995.1). Classification (NCBI taxonomy): domain Eukaryota; kingdom Viridiplantae; phylum Streptophyta; class Magnoliopsida; order Asterales; family Asteraceae; genus Artemisia; species Artemisia annua. The sequence goes on along the minus strand of LBNU01018330.1, from coordinate 49,004 downwards.
GAACCACCCAGGTCGAACCGGGTTTCAAAACATTATGTTTAATTCCCAAATCTTCAAAACATTATGTTTAACCTATAAACTTTTTTTTATCAATAAACTATATGTTGCTATAAAATCCCGTTGCTATGCACGGGTACTCGTCTAGTATACAATTAATAAAATATAATTTAATTAGTGGGCTAGCTTTGAGCCCAAGATGTTGTTAGGTCCACTAAAATTTTAACGTTTCTTAATATATACTTGATCTTATCATAAGCCGACTTACGGCACATTTTCTCATACCATCCACCATTGATAAACTTCACCGACGCTTGCTTGCCGACGTCGGGAGATAAGCTTCACCAGATCCTGTTCGCCGACTTCTAGATCTTAAGGTATGGTTGTGTAAAGATTAAAGTGATTAACGTTTGCAGATATCTTTTGGCTTATGTTAAATTTATTGCCTCAACATGATCAGGAAGAAGATGAGTAATCAGCCCATGATCTTTCATTCTGCTGTCAAGATTGTGACGGTAATATATTTGTAAAAAACTTTTATTCAAAAGCCCCTTTTTTACTTATTGGTTAATTTGCTTTTGTTTTTACTAACTATTGTTAAAAAAAAATGTGTATTTACATACGAAGGATCAGTTAGAAATTAATAGTTTATAAAAAGGTATGTAATATTTGTTTATGTTGATTTACGAACGAATCGGCAATTGAATTGTTACTTAACTTATTTTGTGGAATGGTTTAATTTGTAGATTCGTATTTTGTTCACAACGAATTGGCATTTCAAATAAAATCCATGTGATTTTCTCTATTTTTATTTTTACTATTCATTTTTTTATCAATATATGCAACGAGCAAAATAGCCCGCGCGATGCTGCGGTGCTGGATTTTTTTTGTCATGTTTTTTTTAGTCGAAATTTATTGGTATTTTATTACGTAAAATCGTAAATTTTTAATATTTGTTATGTTGATGTTAGTAACAGTTTTGTTTAAACGTGTTTTCCTTATGTTTTGTTAATTATTGGTTTTCGTAAATGTGTTTTAGTCATAACATTTATTTTAACGTTATTTGTATTTGTATTTGTATCATGCTACAAACTATAACTTGTAGGAGTAATATCTTTTTTTTCATAGAATTCCATTTTAGCTTGTGTATAGCTGAGTAGTGGAAAATAAAAAAACAGGTATATTTTTGCCTAGTGGACCGCACTTATCTTTTTGTGTAAGAATAAAAAAGTGAGCAATCTAATTCATAAGTAAGTTTGCTCTAAAAAATTCATAAGTATCTTAAATTGAAACTGGAAAAAAGAGGATAAACACCGATCACGAAAACGCAAACGAATCCAACCTATTTCAAATGTTCTTTTACAACACAAAGTTGAAGTAATGTCTTTTCCTCATCTCCTATTTATTTTCTTGGTTTTTATTTTTTTGATATAAATTATGGACTGTTGATTATTGATGGGTTATATGTAAATTCCTTTTTGGGTTATGTTAAAAATGTGATTTTGTTACTGGGTTTTTGTTTGATTGAATTTTAAAATGGTTCTTGTTTGATTGAATTTTTAAAATGTGTTTAGAGTGACACCATATGGTATAGGAAAAGTGGGCATTTTAAGTGTGTTTTGTAAGATGCATGTTTGTTTGTGCAGGAATCCTTTTGTTATGGATGAGAATTGAATGTTGTAAAGTAATGCTCTTATAAGAAGTGATGTGTTTGTTTTAGAATGGTTAACAACTTACAGTAAACATTTAGCTATTGTACAAACCATTGAGTGCGAAGGTAATGTGTAGTTTTTGCACCAAATTTGTAGTAGATTAGTGTTAAACAGGAAAGTTATCTTACATGGTTTTTCGTAGCTGTTATACAAAAGAGAGAGCTAAACATCTGGTTAACGGTGAAGCTACTTCAACATGGCTGGTGCTAGTACTTTTAGATAGTTATATAAGTCACCGCGGATGAGTGGTCCTAGTAGCGACACCTATCTACATAAGTAGTAGTGATGGGTATTTACATAAGTTACTGTCTTTAGTTTGCACTTTAGTAGTGTGCAACTTAGATCAAAAGAGCCTGCTTGCGTCCTTCAAATTAAGTTTTTTTTTTATTTTTTTATTTTTTTTATTTATTTTTTTTTTATTTTTTTTTATTTTTTATTTATTTTTTTTTTTTTGCTGTCCGATGGTTCCTCTGTGAAGAGCTGGCGTTTGACTGTTTTTTGAGCAACATTAGATGGTGCGTCTGTCTTTGATCTAGTTAGCATAGCTGTCCATGGTGGTGGTGGTGTAGTTGTTTCTGTAGGCAAAAGTGAAATTTGTTTTAGCATGTTACACACAGGTGTAAAGTGCGGTGTGTGTTTGTTAAGCATTGAAAGTTTATCACCTTGTTCTGTTTCTTTGTGTGGTGAATTTTCCTGATTTTCTTTAACAACTGGTGTATGCACTTTTGTTGGAATATCTTCGATTTCAGTCGGTGGTAAATTGGTCTGCAATGTCAGGGTGTCTGCAAGAGTAAACCATTAAGTAAGCTGTTATTTTAGATGAAAGATGTTCGAATAACTCTTGTTCTGTAGGTTTATTGCAACACTTAAATTTCATGCAATTTAAAAAAGTCGAATAAGTAATTTACATCTGTAAATCTCATTAAAGTTGTAATATTTACCTACATAAGTTGATGGACATGCTATGTTGGTTGTAATTGTAGGATCCGCCATCCCAGCTTGCAACATTGCAAAGAATTGAAGGTAAGTTTGCATGAATTGTTACTTTCCTAAATGATATTGCATCCACTCTAGTTAACTGTCTGGTTGGCAGAGGTGGAGTTTTAGCCTCATGACCGCTGCACGTTGGCCTATCTGCATATCCTACTCCCGGTATATCCATTCCTGCATATGTAAAATAGAATCATGTGTATATGAAATGCTAAATAACCGATTTCATATCAGGTCACATAGTCGGCGGCCTACCCTTGTTTCGTTTGGACTGTAACTGGGCTTTTCCTTCATTGGTCACTGATTTCCGTTTGGATCGCCTCCTATCTGAACTAACCTGCTGCACTCCACCGTTTAAATGTACGAAATCGGTATTATTTGACAAACATCCTGTAAAGGCAGAGCATATATTGTGTCAATGTTAGTGTATTGTTATAATTCATGGCAATCATAACTAACTCAAATAAAGGGGTGTCTAACAAACCTGTCATAACATGGTTGCCATTTTCACAATGGACTAACAGTGTTCGCCACCGGTTTTTGCAGCCTGATCCTTCACCGAGGTAATGTGCAACCGCCGTTTGCGAACAATGCATAGGTTCGGTAGCAGGAGGACTTCCCATTGTGACATGCCCCTCTCGATGTGCAGGTACAGTAGCGCTATTCAGGTTTGACCAGCATAACCTGAATCTGTTTCTCCATTAGCAACATTCCTCTGAGGCTTTTCTGTAAATTTGTATCTGTAACTCTCTGCCTTTTGTGTTCGTTTACCAGTTTATCTTTTGCCATTCTATTCGTATTAGTGACAAAAGATGGATGCATTTGGCTTTGTAAATTGCCTCTGGTATCATAACTTTGGAGATAGCCGCGCACATTATAACTTTCGTGGGGTAAGTGAGAAGGTTCTTTTGAGCTTGCTGTTGTAGTAGAATCTGTGAAGGGTTAGACTAAAAGTTATGATATGTCCTATGTGCAAAGAGTAGTTGGTTAACAAATAATGTATTAAACAAACTTGATATAATTTGCTTGCGTCTTTTCGGATGAAGTGAACACCTTTGATTTTCAATGTTAAAATTATTCACAAACAGGGAGTTAATTTACCTATTTTTAGAATGCTAGTTTTAACAATCATCCAAATTTCTACTGACTCTACTGCTAGTTCTAATAACTCTACTGCTACTGACTCTACTGCTAGTTCTACTAACTCTACTGCTGGAACTCTACTGCTAATCATCCAAAATTCCCAAACCAAAAGCTTATAAAAACTGACGTAAGTGCCTCATAATTGTCCACAACAGGCCTTCTTACAGAGCGTATGCCAAATCCAAGACATGGTTGATAAGGCCAATTATGATTAAACGTGAATATGTTGTGGACCGCTCATATAATTGAAAATGTGTCATTGATTTCGGTTCATAATATAAGGCTCACATACAATTTATGCTTCACATATTTATCACCCAAATCATTTTTTTAGCATATCATTCTTGGTTATCCAACACTTTACCCCGATATTTTTAGCATATGAGCTTATGCAGTTTTAGTTTTTGTTTGATAAGCTGTTTGCTTATATAAGTTTATAGAAGCCACAAATTTCACAAATAGCTTGGAAAAATGGTTTTACGAAACATAAGCTGAAATTACATAAGCTCGTAAGCCTTTAAAAAAAACTTAAACCAACACCCTTTAATATAACAACGACCACAAAAAGGCATTTTCAGATTGGGTTAACAGTGTCCAGCCCTGTTTTTGGCAGACTGAGGTTTCGCTTACGTAATGTGCACCCGACCTTTGCAAATAATGCTTGGCTTCAGTAGCAGCAGGACCCGCCATTGTCACATGGCCCTCTCGGTGAGCAGCTACATCAGCGGTATACAGGTAAGAAATTTCATCCGCATAATCTGAATCTGCTTCTCCATTACCAACATTCCTCTGCGGATTTTCTGTGTGTGCAACTACAATCAGAATCCCCGCGTAATTGAGTCGGTAAATATAATAGCTGTCATTAGTTTTAACTTATTACCATTTACCTCTCCTTCGGTCTTCCTGTAACGCGACACCGTGTTAATGCACAATCACTTTCCTTTTGCACACCTTAGGAGTTGAAGTAAGTGGATGGATCATTTTTTATAATTCATGCCTGCGATCACCATGAGTGTACGCCGACTCGGGCCCTTGTATATCAGGCACAACAGACCCTCTGACTCGAAATATCATATTGTCATAGGTTTAAAACCCATAGAGCTGGTTTGTATTGGTAGAATCTGCAAGGCAACAAAATAGTTTAGGCAATATAAGCATGCGACAATCTATAACTAAAACCATCATAATGACTAATGTTACCTAGAGTGTAAGGCCTTGCATTTTCAGCGTGATTTAACACTGAAAATGTCATTCTTTCCTTCCCAAAGTTGCTGCGACACCTGTTGTTCTCCACCACATGATGCAAAAACTCGGTGTAGGTTTTGTTCATTTGACGTAAACCGATCATGTGCAAAAATGTTCTTCTGACCACAGTGTGATACAGCGTGTATCTCATCCTCATTAGATCCATGTCTGTTTAAACCGGAAACATCCCCAAATGGAAGATGCACATTTACATGTGCCTCATGCAGCTTTTGAACATACACAGCTTTTTTATTGGCACTACCTCTTACCAAAGGCTGAATATTCGACATTTTTTTTTTTATTTTGATGCATTACTTTTACAGGATTTTTTGTTCCACAACTAATGCTATTTTTACTTCTTTCTACTCTGTTGTTTATCTCTAATTTTTTTTTTTGTGTTTTTTTTTTTTAATTCCTCTCTACTTTGTTTTTCAGGTTGAGGGTTTTCTAACAAAGAAAGTTTTGGCTAACAACTTACACAAAGCACATCACAAACAACAACTATGCAATATTAATGATCTTTCATGCATGTATGAAAAGGGAAAAGGGACAAATATGTTAAAGAGTATACTTACTGGTGGTTCCATGATGCTAATGCAGGCTGCTAGCTTCACAATTTTTTTTCCTGGAAAAATCTGGGCTGCTGCTCTTTTCCTCTTCCTGATGGTAACTTTTTTAATGAATTGTATTAGTATAATGGAGAAGAGTGTATCTTGAACCTTCTTAACAGTTGGTCCATTGTAAACCATACCTCAAAACACTGTGGAGGACACATGTTTAGCCAAAACAACATACCTATGAGTCGAAAGATGATGGTGATAGAGTATGCTACAAATCTTCTTTTGTTTTTTCTGGCTTTTTTTGTTACCTTTTTTTTTTTTTTTTTTTTTCCTTCTACAAACCTGGAAAGTGAGAATTTTCTTGTTGGTGACTTTTGCTCCAATAATGCATATACATTGTGTGATTCATGAATCTTCTTGATGTGTACTTGCCAGACCATGCTTTGAACCACTGTTCTGGACACATGTTTGCAAGACTCGTGGGTTTGAAAAAGTGCACAGATTTGGTAGATTAGCAACACAATTAGCACCTCTAATCCGTGAACAGTCTTTCTTCCATGCAAGGCAGCCAATGGGCTGCTGCCAAGCCCAACCCTTGGCACTATTGGGTCACTATTGGGTCAATAAACACATGGTTAACCTACTTGAGGACCAATAGGAGGGATGGTTACAAAGTTTAGTGAAAATTATGGAAGCTCATTAGTGTCACATCATGTTTGGTTATTATATTATAGTATAATATAATTTATTCTTTCACATTTCATGGTTATTATTTGAACTTTGTCAAAGTTTGTTTTTTTATCGTTCTCAGGTTTTACGCTACAGCTCTTTGGTCCGTAACTGATTTACTACAGGGAATATACGCTGCTGTATTGTTCTGAGGTATAAGGTCTCTGATTTTAGTTTATGTTGCGAAATTCAATTGGATAAACGTATTATGCATTAAACGTTCTGATGTCATTTGCCATTTCAGGAGTGGGTAGACTGAAATCGACTTATAATGTCAGGTTAGAATGGGAAAACATCGCTGTGTAACGTTGATCTAGCTAATGCGTAGGTAGACAAACATCATGATTATGATTCTGTAATTTGCCATTTGCCCCTCAGACCATCTCCAAAAGACCTTCAAAAAAAGGGGTCTGCAAACTGGAAAGTTGATGTGCTTTTAGATGTAACGTTGGATCCAGGTAAATAAGAGCTTCCGAAAATGGAAAGTTGATACTACCAATTCTTCCGGGATTTGACTGACGATGATGGGGCCAATAAATAACGAACTCCATCTCAGGTACAATATTCGTTGCTTATATGTGTGCTCTTTTTAGATACACTGCTGTAATAGTTGTTCATTTGAAAATGACATTACCTTGAGTTGGTTTTTATGTGACAGCTACTGATGATATGAGTGTAGACTCACCTGCCAGCCTGGATTCCAATTACGTTTAGGCTAGTGCTCCAGCTCAGGGTCCTGATTCATGAACATTGCAGACAAGAAATCGAAGAAGAAATGGTTCTAATTCTAACCCAGTTACAATATTCGTTAGTGGTATGTGGTCAACTGTCGCAAACAAATTTAAGGTATGTGTGTATATTAATTGGTAATGATAGGGATAATATGAGTTAGGATTTAATTTCTTGGTTTATGAATTTGCAGGAAATAAATGGCTGCTGGTGGTAGGAGAAGTTACCACTTGCTGAGGGGCAGGCTTTGTTGTCAGTCCGCTGTAAGTATTATTAGTTTATTACTATATATGCGTTTGTTGATTGCTTCATTGGGTTCTTTTACAAAGCTTATATGCATATGATGNGTAGGTATATAGTAGCAGCTTTAGCTGGGATTTAAAGAGCCAGGACGCAGAGCACGATCCAGCTATATAGTAGCAGCTTTAGCTGGGATTTAAAGAGCCAGGACGCAGAGCAGGATCCATTGAGGTAATTCGTTCCAATATTACTTATTCCTATCCAACCTGACCAAACATCCATTTTTATTAGCCTTAAAAATATTTACCCTTTGTTATGCTTTGGCAAATACTAAATAAAGACCGGCTTTGACTTGCAGTCCCGACCACCCATCTTGCCAAGCTTTGCTTCTATCACTTACGGTCTTCGATGTGGCGCTAACGATAAAGTTAACAATCTTGAAGAGGCGAAGAGCAAAGAAGTTCGACTGAAGACAGAAGGCAGGTTACGAACGAACTATTTATCACCTTAACAATGTGTCTGTGAATGAGTACTTGGTGGAGACACTATTGGTGTAACTGAAATCATCTTCAAATTAGACTTTTGTATAGCCCAAAGAAAGTATCCCCGCTGCAACGCGGCGGGTGCATATTCCTTGTATATATTAAAACCCGACGTCGGCACCATTATAATATCAAATATAATATCATTTACCTTGGATTTAACATACTATTTACCTTGGGCTATTTTTTTTAGCCCATCTATTTATTTTGACTGACTGTATAGTATGAAATAGGTGTTTTAGCCTAAAATAAACGTTGACCACATAGTCCATAACTGTTAATCAAAGACAAAAACATTGGTAAATCAAATGCTAATTAACCTTACAATATGTATCCTGCAACATGTCTCCCAGAAACAAAGGCTTTTAGACACACTCTTGACAACACTTAATTAAAGACAAAAACATTGGCAATGCAAAACAATCAAACTTAGAATAAAATGTATAAACCCACTACAATTTCACCTTAACAGAAGCGATCAAAATCTAAAACACGGACAGTTGAAAACAAACTTTCCTCCTTGTTACTATTGAAACGCAAAAAGAGATGCAGCGATTAAAATATATGTAGGTTGTTAAAGCATCGACATAAAATATGTATATATATAGTCCATCAAGTCAGTGGCCCAAATGCATTAAGGCTCATCCAAAACCAAAACCCACTCGTACTCGATCTTATAAGTTAATGCTAAATATTTACTCTTTGTTAACGATACTAGTTATAATGCTCGGGATTTTGACATGAAATTTTAGTTATTTTATTGATAAAAGATTAAGTTACATAATATTTTATTTTACATAATTATTACTCCATATTATTTATTTTGTTCCTCTAATTCTTAACAACAAATTACCAGGGCCGTCCCATGAATTGATAAAAATTTTGAGGGCCCTGTACAAAATTATATAACGAGGCCTTTCGACAAAGAATGTTATATATAAACTTATAAAGTGTTACCGTTTATTAGATATAATGCAATTAGTTATTTAAACGTTCTAACATATTACTCATTTAAGATGTTTTTTTCATCTAAATACTTTTTTCTTCGTAAAAAATATGCGTACACATGTATATAAACACAAATTTTGGGGCCCCTAAAAATTTTGAGGCCATTACATATGTATAAAGCGAAAGGGTGTTTGGATGGTGTAAAGAACACCTGCTCCTTTGACGTAGGGTGTGTTTCTTTTTTTGTTTGAATTAAGATGTTTATAAAGGGTGGTGGGTCCCTCATCCCTTAGAAGCACTTAATGTGGAAAGAGTGGTATTTTACACTCTAGTGGCATAGATGAATTAAGGGAATTAGTGGGCCCAAAATAAAAAAGAAATAATATTATATTGATGCTATAGTGATTAAGAGGATCTAACATAAAAAAGAAACACACCCGTAGTGTGGTCTTTTTGCAATAGAAGTTATCCAATTAGCCTAACACTAATTTGTATTTGACACTAACAAGTTCCATTTATAGAATTTACGAAAGCAAAACTGATACCTTTAGATGTCTTATAAACTTATTAGCATGTACAATGTTAACTTGATTTGTTCGACCATATGCTTGATATTTACCATACCTGCACAGAACACCTAATAAAGTTACGGTAAACCTCTATATAATAATATCCGTATGCATTGACATAAACATATTTGTAGGAAAATATGGTTTAATCTAACTACAAAATTTATCTGGTTAAATGCTATAATCGTGTTAGATAATGGTGTAGAAACACTGATCAATGAAAACAATAACCTACCTTTGAGAATTCCTCGTCTGCAACCTATAACTTCTTCTGCATCTATATCTTCTCAAATTAGTGAAATAAAATGAAAACATAATTAACAATAAAATTATATATGTAAAGATAACATCTCATAATAGGTAAGATGAAAAGAAAAGAAATTGTACATTGGTAACCATTAGCTTCCATAGGTGCGCAATCCGCGAAGAGAAAGCTTCCACCTAAACGGAACATATATAAACACATGAGCATAACCTTCCAAACACTCCTAAAGCCTCAACACTAAAAAAATGGCCAGTGAAGATGAAAAAAACACATGCCATAAGCTTCACTGATCTTGTGAGCATCTTGTTTATGAAGATAATCATTTCTATTAATTGACCAAACAAAAAATATCACCATGCCTATGGCGGCAGCCCATTTGTCTTTGTATCTTAAGTTTAATCTTCCATATCCACCTCTAGTGTACCCACCTTTATATGATTAACATAATTAAATATAGACATTAAAAATAATGAACATGAAAATAGTATATGATAAAAGCAGAAAAGGCATTACCTTAAAAAAAAAATACACATATCTGGGCAACACCCCAAACCAATGATCATGGAGCTGTAACTGTGATTGAAGAAAAGTTGGTTAGGAATTTTTTTTTCCTGGTTTTGGGGATTTTCTTTTCATAAGATGGATAATGAAGCGTATAGAATTTTCTAGGGTGTACCGAGGTGGAAGAAAGGCGGTGGCAATGTGCCAATGTGTAAAGCTGTTGGGCCACGTTGGGAGGGGTGTCAATGGGCCAAAAGAAAAAGCGGGGAGCCCACCGGGTGAAAGCACTTAAACGACGTAGTATATGATCGCATATAATATATATAGTAATTATAACTGAAACACGAGCTTGAGTTCGCCTAAATCAAACCAGTCACTAGTAGCGTATTAGCATGAGAATCGGCTCAAACTAATCACTTCATTTATCATGAATTTTTAAGAAATATCTAGCTAATTAAACAAACCGCTCTCATACTTTCAAACTCGCCAAAAGATAATATAAAACTAACTATATACAAACTCAATATTTTGAGCTCGACCTTACCGAACTAGATAGTATCTTAATCATGTAACCATACAAACTAATTATAATGCCCGCGCACGCGCGAGTTTTTTTAAATTTTTTTTGAATGATATATTTGTATTTATTAAAAAACTAATAATTTAATTTTTATTTTATTTGATCAATGATTTTTAATTGTAGTTTTTTATAATTTAAGATAATCATTTAAAAAGTTTAATCCTTGTTAATTGCATCTTATCTATATTTTTTGTATTTATCTTCTAATTGTATAGTATATCAACAAAACGAATTTAAAAACTTATAAATTAAAAAATACTACTTAAAATATTACCTAATAAGGAAATATTTTTTTCTTTCAAAATAAAAAAGTACCCACTATGAGAGTATGAGTTTTGTTTTATTATATAAAAAAGATACACGTAACAGTATAATTGAAATTACAAGGAGTCTCGAGCCGATCTATAGNCTGTGAACGAGTCATAGCCAAAACCCCAACATAACGTCCACCTGCAAAGAACCTTGGGAATCGGGGGGATAGTTTGCAGTATTCTAACCTCTCTTGTCAATGGATTTGTTACTACAACTTGAGTATTAACGAGAGAGGTAGCGAAACATAAAAGGCCATTGCAAGAACCAACAATACACCCACCATCGTGTTGATACTCACTGTAGCTAAGCGCTTTTTCATCGTCAATCGAATTCTCATGCACTAATGTTGGCATAATGATTCTTCTATGTCCAATGTAAGGATTCTTGTGATCTTTGTTGTTATTATAATTTAGATGAGTATTAACAAAACTAGAGCTAGAGATAAAAGACAGCCATGACTTACAAACGCTTTTGCATCGGATGAGATCTTTACCGTCCAATCTCAAAAGTATATCTTCAACCAAATCGAAGGTAAGATCTGACATTACTATTGAAACACAAAAAGAGATGGAGCGATTAAAATATATGTAGGTTAAAGCATCGACACAAAATATGTATATATATAGTCCATCAAGTAATGCATTAAGGCTCATCCAAAACCAAAAACCAACTCGTACTCTTATAAGTTAATGCTAAATATTTACTCTTTGTTTACGATACTAGTTACAATGCCCGGGATTTTGACATAAAATTTAATTTTAGTTATTTTATTGATAAAAGATTAAGTTACATAATATTTTATTTTACATAATTATTACTCCGTATTATTTATTTTGTTCCTCTAATTCTTAACAACAAATTACATATGTATAAAGCGAAAGGGTGTTTGGATGGTGTAAAGAACACCTGCTCCTTTGACGTAGTGTGGTCTTTTTGCAATAGAAGTTATCCAATTAGCCTAACACTAATTTGTATTTGACACTAATTATAACTGAAACACGAGCTTGAGTTCGCCTAAATCAAACCAGTCACTAGTGGCGTACTAGCATGAGAATTGGCTCAAACTAATCACTTCATTTATCATGAATTTTTAAGAAATATCTAGCTAAACAAACCGCTCTCATACTTTCAAACTCGCCAAAAAATAATATAAAACTAACTATATACAAACTCAATATTTCGAGCTCGACCTTACCGAACTAGATAGTATAATCATGTAACCATACAAATACACATAACAGTAATTACAAGGAGTCTCGAGCCGATCTCTTGGCTCACAACCTAATCAGTTCACTTATTATAATATTTTGCCTAACACTTAATTTCTTATTTGATACCAAGTCTAATCAATATTCGACCTCAACTCCACTTAAATCAAGCCGATCACGAGTATCTCGTGACTCAACTCTCTACTTCTAATCACTTCACTTATCATGTTTCATAACGGAATGTCGGAATATATAGCTTCTTAATCAATCCTATTAATTCTAATAAGATAAATCATCAGCAAATAATTATAAAATACACATATGACATAACAGTAAAATTATAAAATACGAGATACTCATCGCCATCAATCTTCGTCCAGCTTCACTAACCGTGACTTTCACCTTCTTAACCTTCTTCTTTTCCACGTCATCATCATCATAATCATAGATCGCAAATCTACATTCTACTTCCTAAGCACATTCAAAGTTTACGACTTACTTGTATTTGAAAAAGTTCATTAGCCCGGTAAGAGATTGTTTGGCACACAAAATTATTATAAGATTTAAAATAAGCTACGTACAATATAAGTTTTGCTTGACTTACAAAACTTATAAGCTTTTTAAAATAAATCTTTAGTAATATCGTAACATCAAACGTTACTTCATAAATGTCTGGTGTCGGGCATGAGTATGAGTAAATCGGGCGAGTGAAACCATACCTAAGCCAAGGAAAAATCTTTTGATCCATATCGGTTACACTATTTGATAAGCTTATTTTTCACTTTGTAATTTTACATTTGACATTCGTGAAAAGCCTTGATTATCAGCCGAGCCCAAAAGATATGGGCTTATTAAACAACATACCATCTAAGTTATCACGGTGTTTGTTAATTATTTCAAAATTTTCATTTTCATTAGATTTTTACTCTACTTGTTAATTACTTACCTTCAGTTGTTAGAGTTGTGTAAGGCCCACCACCATTGTAGCTAGTGCTTTTTTATGACAACAACACTCAATCCCACCGAAACGAAGTATAAAGAGATAGGATGTAGACAATTGTACCCCTACGCCCTACCCCTACGCCCTACGGCCCTGCCTAAGGACATGGACGGGTTCCTAGGGTTGGGTGTGCCTGTGAACCACATGAATTTTTCTTCCGTACTGTAAATGTGGTAAAAAAAAATCCCAAGTTTTGTGATATAAATCATCTATAAAATTTGTGTTACAAGTATTCTTTAGTTTCAATAAAATGAACCCGGCAACTTTTAGTGTTGTGTCCGCCTTTCCTCAGGATAAGGAGGAGACTAAGTTTATGTGTAAGGGTGAATATATGTAGCTAGTGTTTTTGTTTATAGATATTCGTTCCATGTAACTTTGACATTGGTCGTACTGATAGATCTAACTGCGCAAATTTATAATGAGAGAAATGTATGTGCAGCTAATGTCTTAACAAATTCGTAATAGTTAGAAATTTGTTAAAACATATAAATTCAATGTTAAAGTGACAATTGAGTTTTATAAAAATTTCCTAACAGTTAGACGTTCGTACATCTTTGAAGCGCAACATCAAATACCATTAAAGGCCAAACAAACCAGCTTATTGTGATGCAATCAACTTACTGGCCATACTTTTTTGTTAGATAAAAACGATTTCGTTTTGTGTTGTCAAGCAAATACATATATATCTTGCGTGTAGATTTGTAAAACTACTACATTAGCATTGCTAAACACGTGATCTCACCCTAGAAAATGAACATGAAGCATGTAAATCAACCGTAACAAGAAATATGTTAATTTATTACTTGCCTAACTTTCAAAAAAATCAACACTAATTAGAAAAATGAAAGTGAAACCTACAAACCACATGTCATGTATATTAATCTTTCGTGCTCACTAAAGCAACATAACAAACATTGCAAGTGCAATACGGTTTACCCGTAAGTTAAAGAGTCCTTTGTCATTTACTGTGTCGAGTTAACGTTAAAAACGATTAAAGCAATATGAACATTCGAATGGTGAAACTTTAGGGTGTTTGAATTAGCATATTCAAGGTTTATGACTTACTTGTATTTGAAAAAGTTCATAAGCCCGTTAACGTTAAATTACTATAAGATTTAAACTAAGCTACTTATAAGTTTTGTTTGACTAATAACAAAGCTCTTATACGCTTTTAAAAAAGTCTTTCAAAATATCTTAAAATCAAATGTTATTTCAAAAGTGTTTGATGTAGGCATACCCAAATCCGCAAAAAAAATATTTTGACCTATACTTGACGTGACTCGTTTACCTGCCTCCAGTTTCAGTTTCCCTCGTCAATTACAACTACTTTTGTCATATAACGAAACCCATATTGGTGTCACTTTTCAGGCAATATTATAAGTTACACTAAAGGCTTTTTTTAGATTGAGAACGTCGGCCTAATTCTCGGTGATTGTTATAACAGTCATTTAGAAACCAAATAGTGGGATGTATTCAGAACCAAATAGTGGGATGTATTACATTTAGGTATTATTAAAGTCAAGTGATTTTGTATGTTTGTTCATTGCTGATGGGGTTATATCGACTCGTATATATTAAAATGGGTCAAACTAGGTTGTGTTCTATCTTTTGATGGGTTAATTGGGTTGGGATACGAGAGTTGACTGAAAATGAAAAAGAAAAAGCATGTCAAACGGGTCACGTAAAGTCTACTAAATACTAGTAGGTTTTATAGTCATAATTCATGATTTACTTGGTAGCAAAAGCCATAGGTTAAGTTTGGAGACATATCTGTGGTAGGGATCATAATTATGAATTATACAAATTACAAAGAACTTACAAAATACGTAGTATATTCGAAAACTTATATAGAACCCTTCATTGATAAAAAATGAAGGTACTGGGTATTCAACTTTTGTAAATTAAGCTGACCACATTGGTTCTGTGGAGCATTGATAACTAGTAAATTTCTGAGAAACTTTATTTGAAGGTTTAAGAGGGTGGATTGCATACAGTTACGTCAACTCCCCGCACTTATAATAAAATCCTACAGTAATTGTTAGACATATTAACTTCAATGCTCAACACTTCAACCTTGCCTGGACAATTGCTAACCTAGTGACAAATCTGAGTTATTAAAGAATACCCAAGGACGGACGAAGGCAGTTGTAGTGAAAATTGAAAAATGATCACAATGAAGAAATGAAGATTGACGAAACCGTTGTTGAACGGAGGAAGAACAGAACAGAACACTACCCATGAAGATAGACGGCATGGTTCAAGACCAGTTTAAAAATGGTACACGAAAAAGACGTTTTCTTAATTTAAATGAGTCTTCACCGGGTTCTAGCTATGAAGGATATCGAGGATATATCTTCTGAAAGTGCTATCGGGGAGTCGCTTTTTGAGGAAGTCACCTTCATATGTGATATTTAGTGACACTAAAGGGTTTATCAGATCAAGAAGGGCTGCTTAGGTTAATTTTTAATCTCTGATGGTTTAAATAATAGATTGGGATACACGAGTTGACTGAAAATGAAAAAGAAACATGTTAAATGGATCAGATAATCCATCTAAATAGGTATGTCATAGTAACATTTCATGATTTACTTGTTAGCAGAAGCCGTAGGTTTGAGCTTATCTATATCTATCTATCTATCTATATCTTCACTAAATCAAGATAATTAGGGAGTACGTGTCACAATATTAGACAAAACACATAGGCTTTATCTGATGTGGCTACTTCCCCGTTAATTTCTCACCAGTCCCTACCACAACTTCACTTTATAGAAATAACTGCTTTGAGAACCGTCTTAGATCCCAAACTGCTTTCAAGTTTCAAGAGGAGGTTATTATGTTGGTAATGGACTTCATGTTCAGAATCAATTTCAATTGCATCACTATTGGTGTTTCCTAAAATAGTATTGTTGCATCTTCAGAATTGAGTAAAGATTTCTTTGGGTAAGTTTTGGGTTTATCAATTTTGTTTTGTTAATTGTCATCTTTATTAACATCATCCTCTAACATCTTGACCATCAACTATTTGTTGATTTGTTGAAAAAAAATCAGTCGATTTTTTTAAAACAAAAAGAATACTTCGGAGTCTGATTTTTATGTTTCTAATAATTTTTTCATATATTCTAGCAAAGTTTTGTAATTTATACAAATCAAGTGTTTGATGAATGTCTAATTGAAATAAAAATAGTTTGAAATTTATACTTTTGTAGGAATTTAGTGATTTGGTCGCTGACTTTTCTTTGTTAACAGTATGTTTCTTCGTTATGTATTTTTATTTAGATGTTTCTTTGTATGAAATTAGTGATTTAATTTTGTTTCTAATTTCTCATATGTTTTGTTCTAATTTATAAAATTATTCTCCATCAATTGTCGAATTTGCACGACTCTGTGTTTGGTTTTGTTTGTGTAATTGACATCTTCAGTATTGTCTCATTTTTTCATTATAGAAGGATTGAATCAAATGATGTTCTGGAACAAGGTGTGGGATTAAGATGAAAAGCACAAGAAGTGGGACTACAATTCAAGGTAAATTTGCTCACGAGGAGACCGTGGCAACATCATGTCATGCAGGAAAGTATGTGTTTGCGAATGGTGTATGTTCATTGGTTTTGTAAGTTATTGGTGGACTAAAGGGTATTCGAGTGGTCTACTAAAACGCAATTTTCTCGAAAAATGTATAAAGTTCACAAAATGACATTGTAATATACAAAAATGGTATAAAGTTCACAAATTTGCATACATTCAAAATAGTTGCATTAAATTCACTATCATTATATAACTTGATCAAACGGTGTAACGCTTATAAAAAGGCTAACCAAATCGATAAAACGGGGTAGATTATTAGTTTTTCGGCGTGGTTACAAAATTAAATAAGAACGTATTTTTTGATATTTTGATTCTTTATATACTTGACTTTAAACATTAAAGAATTTTTCCTCTTAAAAATTTTTATAGGTAAAATGAGTTAGATAACCATAAAAAGGACACACACATACACGACTAAGCCTTTTTTTTTTTATAAAAATGATTAGTACTGATTCAATACATTTTCACACATAAAACACACTTTTGGAATATTTTCACAATTTTGATGCATTATTTGGTGTTTTTGGATGTTTTGGCAGTTCAGATGATAGAAAAATGATGAGTATTTACACACTCATCAATGCACCAGTATGGTCTCTTGATGCTCCAGTATGGTCTCTTGGTCTTTCATGTTCTGTGCTTCCAACCGCTTGATTCGGTCATTGTAAAGTTCAACCAAGCGTTGTTCAGTACCAAATCGGCCTCCAGAATGGCATTTGTCCCAGGCCTCTTGGGTTATGCCGTGGATTTTATATTTTTCTGGCATTGGAGGAGGAGGAGAAGCAATCCTTGATGGTTGCAGAGGAGGAGAAGTATCCCTTGAACGTTTTGTTTTCTTTGAAGCAGGATTTGAAGATGATGAAGCCATTGCAGTTCGATCAAATCCAAGCCAAAATGAATACGAATAGTAATGCTAAGATGAAAGAATTTGGTTGTCCTTTGTATTTATAGGCACACAAGAGTCGTAATGTCACAACGTTTAAGTGTTAGAACGGTACTTTTCACAACGGTTAATTTACAGTAACTTTTTTAAACAGTCACAACGTTTCCCAATATGTATTAAATTAACGAGTTGTAAATTTTTAAAAACTAAACTAATCCTATCTAAATTCATTTTTCAACTAACTTAATATATTTTTAGTTAATATATAATTAGGATAATTAAAGTAGATTACAACAACTTCATTTATGTTACAAGGATAAACGTGTACATGGTTATTGGTCAAAGTTCAAATTTTTAACCTTCCAA
>LBNU01018330.1:12251-23892 GCA_014162995.1 Artemisia annua | reverse complement strand
GGTTAGCCTTTTTATAAGTGTTACACCGTTTGAGCAAGTTATATACCATGATAGTGACTTTAATGCAACTTTTTTGCATGTATGCAAATTTGTGAACTTTATACCATTTTTGTATATTACAATGCCATTTTGTGAACTTTATACATTTTTCGAGAAAATTATGTTTTAGTTAACTTTAAAACATTTTTGGGAATAGTATGATAATTTGTGACTTTTATTCATCTTATTTTGAAATTATATCCATTATTGATGTGTACATTATTTTAGTAAGTTATTTTTCAGGTTTTGTATTAATGTTAATCTAATGTTTAATATTGAGGTTTATTTTACAATGTAGGATATATGTGACTAAAACCTCTTCATTAGTTCCAAAATGTAAGACACAAATACCATATAGCTTATCTCATACCAAGCGTAATAAAAAAATTGACCGAAATACCGCAAAAATACATGATCGAAAAAGGTATCTATTGTAGTTTCATGGATGTAAGGAATAGGGTGTAGGGTGTAAGGCGTAGGGTTTATGGATTAGGGTGTAGGGTTTATTATTTAGGGTTCAGGGCGTAGGGTTTATGGTTTAGGGTGTAGGGTGTAGGGTTGACGGTTGAGGGTTGACGGTTTGTTATTGTCAATGTATTGAATCAGTACTAATCCTTTTAAGAAAAGGCTTAGTCGTGTAGGTGTGTATCCTTTTTATGTTTATCTAACTCATCATACCTATAAAACTTTTTAAGAAGAAAAATTCTTTAATGTTTAAAGTCAAGTTTATAAAGAATCAAAATATCAAAAAATATGTTCTTATTTAATTTTGTAACCACGCCGAAAAACTAATAATCTACCCCGTTTGAGCAAGTTATATACCATGATAGTGAATTTAATGCAACTTTTTTGAATGTATGCAAATTTGTGAACTTTATACCATTTTTGTATATCACAATGTCATTTTGTGAACTTTATACATTTTTCGAGAAAATTATGTTTTAGTTAACTTTACACCATTTTTGGGAATAGTATGCTAATTTGTGACTTTTATTCATATTATTTTTAAATTATGTCCATTATAGAAGTGTACGTTATTTTAGTGAGTTATTTTTCAAGTTTTGTATTAATGTTAATTTAATGTTCAAAATTGAAGTTTATTCGACAATTTATGATATATGTGACTAAATCCTCTTGATTAGTTCCGAAATATAAGACACAAATACCATATAGCTTATCTCAAACCAAGCATAATAAAAAAAATTGCATGAAATACCGTAAAAATACATGATCGAAAAAGGTATCTATTGTGGTTTCATGGGTGTAAGGTATAGTGTGTAGGTTGTAAGGCGTAGGGTTTATACATAAGGGTGTAGGTTTTATTGTTTAGGGTTCAGGGCGTAGGGTTTATGGTTTAGGGTGTAGGGTGTAAGGCGTAGGGTTTATGCATAAGGGTGTAGGGTTTATTGTTTAGGGTTCAGGGCGTAGGGTTTATGGTGTTGGGTGTAGGGTTGACGGTTGACGGTTGAGTGTTGAGGGTTTGTTGTTGTCAATGTATTGAATCATTACTATTCATTTTAAAAAAAAGGCTTAGTCGTGTAGGTGTGTGTCCTTTTTATGTTTATCTAACTCATCATACCTATAAAACTTTTTAAGAGGAAAAATTCTTTAATGTTTAAAGTCAAGTATATAAAGAATCAAAATATCAAAAAATACGTTCTTATTTAATTTTGTAACCACGCCGAAAAACTAATAATCTACCCCGTTTTATCGAATTGGTTCCCCTTTTTATGAGCGTTACACCGTTTGAGCAAGTTATATTCCATGATAGTGGATTTAATGCAACTTTTTTGCATGTATGCAAATTTGTGAACTTTATACCATTTTTGTATATTACAATGCCATTTTGTGAACTTTATACATTTTTCGAGAAAATTATGTTTTAATTAAATTTACACCATTTTTGGGAATAGTATGCTAATTTGTGACTTTTATTCATATTATTTTGAAATCATATCCATTATTGAAGTGTACATTATGTTAGTGAGTTATTTTTCAAGTTTTGTATTAATGTTAATTTAATGTTTAATATTGAGGTTTATTTGACAATTTATGATATATGTGACTAAAACCTGTTGATTAGTTCCGAAATATAAGACACAAATACCATATAGCTTATCTCAAACCAAGCGTAATAAAAAAAATTGACCGAAATACCGCAAAAATACATGATCGAAAAAGGTATCTATTTTGGTTTCATGGGTGTAAGGTGTAGGGTGTAGGGTGTAAGGCGTAGGGTTTATGGATTAGGGTGTAGGGTTTATTGTTTAGGGTTCAGGGCGTAGGGTATAGGGTGTAGGGAGTAGGGTGTAGGGTTGACGGTTGAGGGTTAAGGGTTTGTTATTGTCAATGTATTGAATCAGTACTAATCATTTTTAAAAAAGGCTTAGTCGTGTAGGTGTGTATCCTTTTTATCTTTATCTAACTCATCATACCTATAGACTTTATAAGAGGAAAAATTCTTCAATGTTTAAAGTCATGTATATAAAGAATCAAAATATAAAAAAATACGTTCTAATTTAATTTTGTAACCACGCCGAAAAACTAATAATCTACCCCATTTTATTGAATAGGTTAGCCTTTTTATAAGCGTTACACCGTTGTAGCAAGTTATATACCATGATAGCGAATTTAATGCAACTTTTTAGCATGTATGCAAATTTGTGAACTTTATACCATTTTTGTATATTACAATGCCATTTTGTGAACTTTATACATTTTTCAAGAAAATTATGTTTTTGTTAACTTTACACCATTTTTGGTAATAGTATGCTTATTTGTGACTTTTATTCGTATTATTTTGAAATTATATCCATTATTGAAATTTACATTATGTTAGTAAGTTATTTTTCTAAGTTTTGTATTCATGTTAATTTAATGTTTAATATTGAGGTTTATTTGACAATTTATGATATATGTGACTAAAACCTCTTGATTAGTTCCGAAATGTAAGACACAAATACCATATAGCTTATCTCAAACCAAGCGTAATAAAGAAATTGACCGAAATACCGCACACTACGCCAAAAATGACCTTTCGTCACACATGGTCGTTTTTGAACGGTCACATTGTGACATTTTTACGTGACTAAAGGTACCAGCGTTAAATAAACAGCCACACTTTATCCGATTTGTGTGACCATTTCGTAAACTATTTGTCACGCATTTGTGTATATATGTGACTAGAGGGTAACTGGTAAATATTTTTCCATCATTTAGTCACGTTTAATTTGGGACGTGTGACCGATGCAAATCAGCTCGAAACATTAGTCACGCTATAGATATACATATGTGACAAATATATGTCACACAATTGAACAATGTGACCAAAGAAGATATATGGTCACACTATGTGGCTANCAATGTGATTAAAGAAGATATATGGTCACACGAAGTACTTGTGTATGTGGCTAAATTATATAGTCAAGTTTGTCACACATTATATAAACGTGACTGCTATTCTTTGCTGAATAGTTAGCCACATATGAATTTTAAATGTGTGACAACTAAAAATTCAGTTTGAAGCGTTAGTCACGAAATGCATTTAAGAGTGACAAATATATGTCACACACTTGAAGAGTGTGACCAAATGTCATATATGGTCACACGAAACCATACAAACATGATTAAGTGTAACGAAAATTCGACACATATGGTCACGTAAGTTAATATGTGTGTCTAAAGTTTAATGTGTGTTTGCTTGCCAAATCCTAATGTGTATAGTCACAGTTATTTGAAGCACGATCATGTGACTATAGGCTTTACATATGGTCACATTATAAGGGTATTATATGTGACCAATACATATGGGCACACATTAATGTTGGGTTTAAAGCTAACTCTACTTCTGTGGTATCTCTACTGCTGGCAGACTACTCTACTGCTAGAAGACTCTACTGCTATAACTCTACTGCTGGAAGGATACTGCTGTATTATCTCTGCTGCTTAATAATAAGTTTGTATACACGTCTTTATATTTATGGTAAAGATGTTTTGTAATATTCTATTGTATTAGAATATCTTTGTCTTGTGTAGAAAGTTGATGTAAGCCCGTAGGGTTCCTTGATGTATAAAAGGTGATCCTAGGGTTAGACTAGAGCACGTATTATTCTAGTATTCATACACTTCAAGGTTGTAAAACCCTAGCACTATTCAGAGTGCTCGTATTAATTATATTGAAGTGTTTAAGGTGTGAATTACTTGTGTTCGTGTTCTTCTTAAGTTAATCATTATATTCCGCATAGTGATTAAGGTTACATACAAGTCAGCTTCTATACATTATTGTCTTAGTTTATCTAAGATAATAATTCTAGATCAATTGCTCAACTGGGATCAACAAGTGGTATCAGAGCTTGTGATCTAGAAGCTGTGATCAAGAAGAACTCAACAAATTTACTTACTTTCTTTTCAACACAACTTTAAGCAATGGGTGATGAAACTCATATGGTGACTGCCTCCAAGGTTCCTATGCTGAAGCAAGGTGAGTACCAGTTATGGAAGATGAGAATAAGGCAATACATCCGCATGATTGACTACAAGATGTGGGATGCTATTATAAATGGTACTCAAACCACAGTGAATGTTGATGGTGCCTCCGTTTCTATCAAAGGCAAGGAAGCTGAAGATCAAAAGAAGTTGGAGATAAAGGCTCATAGTATTCTTTTAATGGGAATACCTAATGAATTTCAGCTTGACTTTGAAGAAATTGATACTGCTAAGGGGCTTATGGATGCTGTAGAAACAAGATTTGGTGGTAATGAGGCCACTAAGAAGGTCAAGAAGAATGCTTTGAAGCATCAGTTTGAGAACTTCATTGCTCTCAGTGAAGAAACTCTCGATGGTACTTATAACAGGCTTCAAAGGCTTGTGAGTCAGCTAAAGCTTTCTGGATACATCATCCCTCAGGAAGATGTAAATCTTAAATTTGTTAGAAGCCTTGCACCAGAATGGAGCATGCATACTGTTGTGTGGAGAAACAAGGATGACTTTGATACAATGAGCTTGGATGATCTATACAACAACTTGAAAGCTTATGAGCCTGAGTTGAGGGGTACATCAAATTCTTCTACATCAGCTGCTCAAAACATTGCTTTTGTTTCTGCTAAAAGTAATACTTCATCAGAAACTCACTCTGCTGCTTATGGAGTTTCTACTGCTAGCACTAGAAACTCTGCTGCTGGTTCTGAAAACTTGGCTACTGCAAGTGATGCTGCTCTCTGTGCATTCTTGGCTGATCTCACAACAGCAACACAAGTACTCAACCAAGATGCTGATCATATTGATGCTGATGATTTGGAAGAAATTGATATGAAGTGGCAAATGGCTATGCTAACCTTGAGAGCAAGAAAGTTTTTGAAGAGAACTGGAAAGCAAATCAAACTAAATCCACAGGGCAACTTGGGCTTTGACAAGTCAAAAATGGAGTGCTTCAACTGCAATAGGAAAGGTCATTTTGCTAGGGAATGCAGAGCTCCTAAGAAGGCTGGAGACCCTACCAAGAAGGCAGCAGAAGATTCAAAGCAAACTACTGCTTTGATGTCCTGTGATGGTTTGGGTGATTATGACTGGAGTGACATGGCACAAGAAGAACCAAACCATGGTTTGCTTGCAGTGACAGGGCATAACTTTGCTCTAATGGCTTATGCTTCTTCATCATCTGGCTCAGATTCTGAGGTATCTAATGAAACTAATGAATCTTCATGTTCTTTTAAATCATGTGCTGACACTTTAGAAGAACTTAAGGCTAGAAATGAGAGCTTAATAAAAGAAGTTGAGTTTCTAAAACTTGAAAACATTGGATACAAAGTAGGTATTGCAAATGTTGAAAAGAAACTTGAATATATGCAAGAACTTGAAATAGAATATGTTGATAGGCTTGATTTTCAGCGTGGTGAAATTGATATTAAAAATGCTGAAATAGAGATGTTTAAACGAAAGTTAGTTGAGTCTGAAAAAGCTAGGGAATTAGCAATTGAGGAAATGGATAAGCACATCATTAGAGTTGATAAACAAAAATATGCTACCTCTGTCCTTGATGGCACTGGTAAAAACATAATTGAATGTCAACTAATGAGAAATAAAAGTGGCATAGGATACAATGAGGTTCCACCTCCCATGAAGAGTGCATTTGCACCCCCTGGAAAGGAACTCTCATTTGTAGATGTTGAAGGGCTAATAAAAGAAGCAGGTGAATTTAGTAAGTCAATTACTAAAATACCAGAGGTTGAAAATTTAAATTCTGGTGCACCAATCATTGAAGATTGGGTGTCAGATTCTGAGGATGAATTAGATGAGTCAACCACTAGTTCAACACAGTGTGCTAAAAAGGAGGAAATTCCTCAAGTTGTTAAGCATAAAATTAATCAGGATAAGTTCCTAAAACCTGTGTTAGGTCATGCTTTGTCTAAAAAGGTTGTTGAGTACAAAGAAGTACCTAGAGATCAAATGAAAAGGTTTAATAACAAGCCTAGGGGAAACCAGAGAAGTTTTAATGGCTTAGTCTCAAACAGATTAGGCAATGAATTTCATCTTAATAGGAAGGCATGTTATAATTGTGGTAGTTTTGAGCATCTTATTGCTAAATGTGCTAACTATCAAAAACCTGTTTGGAACCAACATTCAAGAGTGAATCATCAAAATTTTTCAAAAAGAGATCACTCACCTACTAAAAGAAATATGGTTCCAAGAGCAGTACTGTTGAGATCTGGTGCTACTAGAACAATTGTTGCTGCTCAACCAAAAAGGCCTTTTCAAAATAAAACAACTGGGTCTACTGCTACTTCAAGAGTAAACTCTGCTGCTCAGGCAGGTTACTCTACTGCTATGTCTAAGAACCTACCAAACACAGTTGTTGGGCATCATTTTTATGCTGTAAAGGCCTCAGCTTGTTGGAGTTGGAAACCAAAATCAAATGCTTTAACTAAAGTTTCCAACAACAACAGTGCATCAATGGATCTCACTAAATACAATTATGTTGATGCACAAGGCAGATCCAAGTCAGTAATGGCTTGGGTCAAAAAGAGAAACTAATTTCTCTATTTTGTGTGCAGGGCAATCTACAAGATAAGCTAAAAGATCAAGGTATTATAGATAGTGGATGCTCTGGACACATGACTGGTGACATTTCCCAACTTGAAGATTTTGTGCCTATTGATGGAGGAAGTGTTGCTTTTGGGAATGATCCTACAGGAGGAAAGATTATTGGTATTGGTACTCTTAGGACTGGTAATTTGAGTTTTGAAAATGTGCTTTTAGTTCAAGGACTTAAGTTTAATCTCTTCAGTGTTTCACAAATATGTGACAAAAAGAACTTTGTTCTTTTTACTGACACTGAATGTTTTGTTCTTTCTTCTGACTTTAAGTTACCAGATGCCAAGCATGTGGTGCTCAAAGTTCCAAGGAATGACAACATATACAGTGATCATATAAAGAATATTGTTCCTAGAAGAGATGTGACTTGTCTTTTTGCTAAAGCCACTTTTGATGAATCCAAATTATGGCATAGAAGACTTGGACACTTAAATTTCAAAACTATGAACAAATTGGTAAAAAGTAACCTTGTAAGAGGTTTACCTACAAAAGTGTTTGAAAATGATGAAACCTGTGTTGCCTGTCAAAAGGGTAAACAGCACAGAGTATCTTTTAAGTCCAAAGCTGTGAACACTATTGATAAGCCTTTGCATTTGCTTCATATGGATTTATTTGGGCCTGTTTATGTGAATAGTTTGAATAAGAAGCAATTTTGTCTAGTTGTCACAGATGATTATAGCAGGTTTACTTGGGTATTCTTTCTAGCTAAAAAGGATGAAACAACTGAAATACTTAAGGCCTTTATAACTAGAGTTGAAAACCTGATGAATCACAAGGTTAAGATTATTAGATGTGACAATGGAACTGAGTTTAAAAATCATATCATGAATCAGTTCTGTGTTGGTAAGGGTATTGTAAGACAGTATAGTGTGGCTAGAACTCCTCAACAAAATGGTGTAGCTGAGAGGAGAAATAGGACACTAATAGAGGCTGCTAGGACTATGTTGTCAGATTCAAAACTACCTATACCTTTTTGGGCTGAAGCAGTGAACACTGCCTGCTATGTTCAAAATAGAAGTAAGATAGTTAAGCCTCATAATAAGACCCCTTATGAATTATTTCATGGTAAAAAGCCTATGATAGCATTCTTTAGACCATTTGGGTGTCCTATTACTATCTTAAATACCAAAGACCAACTAGGCAAGTTTGATGAAAAGGCTGATGAAGGATACTTTGTTGGATATTCTGTGAGCAGTAAAGCTTATAGAGTATACAATAAAAGAACAAAGTTTGTGGAAGAAAACCTGCATGTTGAATTTGATGAAAGTAAAAGCAATAGTGCAGGAACTGGCCCAGAATGGTTGTTTAATATTGATATGCTAACCAAAACCATGAATTATGTGCCAGTGGTTGTTTTGGATACTAATCATCTTGCAGGAAATCAATCAACTAACTCTGCTGCTAAGGAAGCTGGTTCACAGAATGAGTTTGTGTTGATTGAAAAGTTGAAGCTTGGATCAAATGGTTCTCCTACACAAGAGGAAAGCAGTTCAAAAGATGATGTTGTCCAAGATTCTACACCTGTAAGTGATGAAATTGTGGAACCAGTTAAGGAAACTACTCCTAGCAGCAGTCTTCCTGACTCTACTGCTAATAAGCACTCTGCTGCTGGACCAAGCAACACTACTGCTACACAAAAGTTTCCAACTTCACAGGGTATATCTTTTGCTGATTCAACATACCCTGATGATTCCACTCCACCTGGTTTGACAGAGATTTATACTGATACTGATGATGAATCCCTTGATCCAAGTATCTTTGGAGCTGAAGCTGATATTACTAATTTGGAACTCAATATTCCAGTTAGTCCAACCAAAACTACAAGGGTTCACAAAGTTCACCCCAAAGAAAATATTTTGGGTGATCCATCATCCTCTGTACAAACTAGAAGAATGACTAAAGAGCAAAAAGATAGCTTACACAAAGCTTTCTTTGCAAGATCTTTACATCAAAGGAACAGTCATAAAGATCTGCAAAATTGTCTCTTTGCTTGTTTTCTATCACAAATGGAACCCAAAAATGTTTATAAGGCATTATCTGATTCAAGCTGGTTAGAAGCAATGCAGGAAGAGCTTCTTCAATTCAGAATACAAGAAGTTTGGACCTTAGTTGAGTTGCCAAATGGGAAGAAGGCAATTGGTACTAAATGGGTTTTCAGATGTAAAAGAGATGAGAGAGGAATTGTGATTAGAAACAAAGCAAGATTGGTTGCTCAAGGATACACACAACAAGAAGGTGTTGATTATGATGAGGTATATGCTCCAGTGGCAAGAATTGAAGCTATCAGACTATTTTTGGCTTATGCTTCATACAAAGATTTTGTGGTGTATCAAATGGATGTTAAAAGTGCTTTTTTGTATGGGGAAATCAAGGAAGAAGTATATGTGATGCAACCACCAGGTTTTGAAGATCCTGATTTTCCTAACAGAGTTTACAAGGTTGAGAAAGCACTATATGGCTTGCATCAAGCTCCCAGAGCATGGTATGAAAAGCTATCTACTTATCTGCTGGATTGTGGATATAAGAAGGGTACTATTGATAAAACCTTGTTCATTAAGAAGAACAAAGGTGATATTTTACTGGTTCAAGTATATGTAGATGATATCATCTTTGGTTCAACAAGCAAGGCTATGTGTGAGGAATTTGAGAAGATTATGAAAGACAAGTTCTCTATGAGTTCCATGGGTGAACTTACATTTTTCTTAGGGTTGCAAGTTAAACAGCTGAATGATGGCATTTTTATCAGCCAAGATAAGTATGTGGCTGAGATTCTCAAAAAGTTTGGATTTGAAGATGCCAAACCTGCAAAGACAACTCATGACAAAGAAAAGCCATTGGTAAATGATGAATCTGGTAAAGAGGTGGATGTTCACTTGTACAGGTCCATGATTGGGTCATTGATGTATCTTACAGCTTCAAGGCCAGACATTATGTTTGCTGTATGTGCTTGTGCAAGATATCAGGTTACTCCAAAAGAGTCTCATCTTCATGCAGTAAAGAGAATTTTTAGGTACTTAAGGCAACAACCCAAATTGGGGCTTTGGTATCCTAAAGATTCACCATTTGAGTTGGAAGCATATTCAGACAGTGATTATGCTGGAGCTAGCTTTGATAGAAAATCCACAACAGGAGGTTGTCAGTTTTTGGGAAAAAGATTGGTGTCATGGCAATGCAAGAAACAAACTGTGGTGGCAAATTCTTCCACAGAAGCAGAGTATGTTGCTGCTTCAAGCTGCTGTGGTCAAGTACTCTGGATGCAAAACTAATTGCTGAGGCTGATGAATATGTGTTGGCAAGTTATCAAGGTAAACAGAAGAAGAGGAAAAGAAAGGCTTCTGAAGCACAAGTTGTCAAACAAATGAAGATATATTTGGTTGCTCAGTGTGGATGGAAGATGCATCAGTTCAAGGGAATGGGACATGATGAAGTTATGCTGCATTATTATTCTGGGTACAAAATGAATAAAATGTTCATTCCAATGGGTTCTGAGGCAGAAGAAAATTGGATAAAGAGGCATGATGAGCATATGGCTGCCTGTAGAGAAAGAGTTAAGAAGGCAAAGATGGATGGAGCTACCTCTACTGATTTGATTGAACAGGTAGATGAACAACATCAAAAGGTTGCTGATGACAGATTTTTGATAGAATTAAATGATGTGTTTATTGAGCCAGCCCAAGCTAGAAAACAAATTTATAGATTTGATGAGATAAAACAAGAAGAGTGAAAACAAGGAGGGCTTAAAATGACAAAGGGGAAAAGCTTAATCGTAGGAATATTACAGAATATTTGTATTATGTTAAAAAGATTTGTCTGTATTATTTTGTTCTTACCCCTTTGTAACCCTAGCTCTCTAATATATAAAGAGAGGTAGGGAACGTATATTTGTGTACACAGAAAAGATGTAGTCTACAGTAAAGGTGTGTGTGTGTCTAGGGTGTGGTTCATTGTAAACGCCTAGACTAGAGTTAGTTGTTCGATACCTTCAAGATCTGAGGTGTCTTAGATCCCTGTTACAGTTAGGTAACACGTTATATTCTGATCAAATATAATTGGAGGTGATGATGGTGAAAAACCTTGTGTCAATAACAATTGATTTGTTTTAATCCGCTGTGCATAATTGTTCATTGTTATTGTTGAACCCTAAGGCTCAAATTGAAAGAATTGAGCAGCAAAGTGTTAAAGAAACAGAGAGAAGATAGAGTGTTTGAAAGCATCCTCTTGGTGTGTGTTTGAGCTTGAAAGAAACTTGCATATTTTCAGGGAAAATATCAAGTTTAGGGGAGGATTGTTGGGTTTAAAGCTAACTCTACTTCTGTGGTATCTCTACTGCTGGCAGACTACTCTACTGCTAGAAGACTCTACTGCTATAACTCTACTGCTGGAAGGATACTGCTGTATTATCTCTGCTGCTTAATAATAAGTTTGTATACACGTCTTTATATTTATGGTAAAGATGTTTTGTAATATTCTATTGTATTAGAATATCTTTGTCTTGTGTAGAAAGTTGATGTAA
>LBNU01018328.1:35180-74277 GCA_014162995.1 Artemisia annua | reverse complement strand
GATTTCTCTATGTTGACTCCTCCCATTAGAGCCTTCGGCAACAGTTCCTTCCCTCCTAGTGGGAGTTCTTTCGGGGACTCCCTCAAATCCTACATTCCTTCCTCCAGCCCTTCGACTCACAGGAGACCCAATACGCAGTATGGGGTGATGAGCCCTAGGGACCGAAGGCCTCGATTCCATTTCGATCTCCTCTTCATACTCATCGCTGGAGTATTCCAGCTCCCTTCGCATCTCCGTATTTTGGATTTGCTTCCTTCGAGCCTTTAACAAGGACTCTAGCTCTTCGTAATTAGCATTGACAAAGGCGGGGCTAATGATGAGCTCTGGATTAGCTGATGTGGATGCGTGGTGGTTGAGCGTTATTTTAGGGTGAGATCTTGTGGTAAAGGTGGAGGCCGTGATTGGCGGAAGGTTGTTGGTGTCAGTTACGGGTAAAAGGGTTAAAGACGAGAAACCCGGTGGGGGCCGGTGTGACCTCTCTTTCTGGATTCATGCTGGTATAATAGCGAGTGTATTTGACTTGGTTATTTTACTTGGAAATAACGGGATTAATTGTAGCGGGTCCCACGGATGGCACCACTGATTGTACAATAATTTGCACTACCAAGCCTTCGATGGGGATCAAAGGAAATGAGGGGTGTTGTGATTGCGCCAAGCTTGGAGATAACCTGAAATAAGAAATACTAAAACACTACGTTAAGTGATTGCGCAGGGGTTGGACCCTGCGAACCACCTCCGACGTGTGAATAAGTGATCGGTATGAGAGTTTAAGTGTAAATGTAGTAAAGTAAAGTGAGAGAGATTGCATACCAGAACTGAAACTCGTCCAAGACTATTTATAGGAAAAGAAAACAGCCTTGGAGGTGTTCCACGTTGTAAGGAATCATGGGGCGTCCCCAGATTGGGTAACCGCTAGGCATAGTGTCCCACTCCTCCTGGTTTAGCGGGGAGCTAAGAGGAAGAGAACGGGTGGGTAAGACTTTGTCTATCAATATTGACTTGGCATTGTTCGCTCCTTGCAACTTATCGAAGAAATACCCCGAAGGGTTTAATCCTTCGATTGGCAAATTCCCTCTTGGTAACTAGATCACTGATGATTAGTTTTACGCCATAGAAAGTTTTAGGAGGCTAGCCAGAGCCTTCGATTATGTAGGTTTCGATCAGACTCGAAGGGCGATCCTTCGAGCTAATCGGAGGGTACATCATCACTTACCATGTTGGATACCAGCAGCCAAACCTTACTGTGCTCCTCTGACATAGGCGCAGGACAAAACCTTCCTCAAGGAATCAAGATACTCGGAGGAGTTAAGACACTTGGAAAGGAATAGCTTTAAGCCACGAGACAAAAGACATCGGCGACCAGCGGTGACCGTCAGCAAGGAAGGATGAAACTCCCCGTTAAAACTGACAGCTGCTCCCGCTAGCCGGGACTCCAAAGTAGCTACCTTGTCAGTAATGCTCTTAACTTGAGAACTTTGAACCTCTTCAAACTTTTTCTTCAAAACATTCACTGCAGCTTCTAGTACTTCCACCTACAAAGAGACAAAACACATGCAAAAATAAGTGAGGAGAAAAAAGGAAGTCAGAAGCAGTATGACTAAGAATATAAAACAAAGTACCTGCCGAAAAAGGTCTCCATTCTTGACATCAGAATCCGCAACATAGATCCTAAGGACGGAAATCTCCAAATCCTTATCAACAAAAGCTAACACGAGCCCTGATAACGCTGTACTCACGGAAGCACGTTCCTCTTTGAGAACAAAGGATTGCTTGCTAAGGGAAGCCTGAAGATCTCCTTCGAGCCTTGAAACCTGTGCTTTTAAGGACGTAACTTCAAAAGCATGAGCACTTTCAGTGGACTTCAACACAGCATGAAGATGCTCCGCTTCGGCTATTTCGTCCCTTGAAGATAACGCCTCGGACCTCAACATGCTGATCTCCTCAACTTTCGCCCTCAGCAAAGCATCCTGTTGATCACGGATAGCTAAAAACCTTCTCTCCTCTAAGGCAAGGTGCTCCGCACACAGCCATAGTGACGAACAAAAAGCAGTTTGACGAGCAGAGTTAACATTTAACTCATCAAGAAACTGATCAAAGTGCATATTGCGGATATGCGCAAAAGCCTTGGGAGGAGCAAAACCATCCAGCATTTCACGACACTCAGGTGCCATATCCAAGCGAGACCCGCACGTTACATTCCAGTCCGGAACATAAGTTTCCGATAGCTGGCGGGAACCTACATCCGCAACAGTACGGATCCTCCCATAAGGGTTCTCCGGGACCTCTTTCGTTTTCTTCTTCTTCTTCTTCTTCTTCTTTTCCTTCATCTCTCTCGAAGAGGGTACGGGGATGGTAGAAGGAGCAGCTAAGACACCCGCTGAAGCTGCTGGAACTTGAGGTCTAGAAACAGAATCTACCTCAGTATCATAACAACTACAAGAAGATGAAGAATCAGAACTAAGGACCAACCTTTCAACAGGACCAATAAAGCGGCGCTGATTCCCAACGCTATCTTCACCCTGAGCATCAGTATCACGCTCCGGTGTAGCTGACACAGAGGAAAAAACAAAAGGAATGGAAGGTAACAGATCAACTCCACGTTCACATTCCAACATACTACTACGCAATAAGCTTTGGATGACGGCTAAAGACTTACGAGCAACAGTTGGCCTAGGCGCAGATACGTCATCGTGCTTAGGTTTCTTTAAAGGACAGGAGGACTCACCAGTAATCAATGGCACATCCGCTACTTTCCTCTTGTCTTTACGGCCATCAACAACATCAACCGGTCTAACAAGACCAACCATCTGTCCGTCAGGATTAGCATCAACATTACTCGTGTCCACAACATCCTCACCCACGGCAGGAGCGCCAGAACCAGAACCCCCTTATCATCAAACATTTGATCAATATCATCGGACATTTGCTCAGCGGAAATAGCATGAGCAAATGGAAGGAGAGGAACAAGCCTTTTAATGGCAACATCCAGAATCTTGGATTCTCCGCCACGGAGAGCCCTCCCGCGAACCTCCACTTGACAAGGATCCTTCAAACGAAACAAATCCACAACATCTAACGCTGCATACAGAAGAACAAACAGAACATGTGTCAGGGCGAATGCAAGTCTCGAAATAAAAAGAAAGAGAAAAACAAAGGGAACATATATATATTTACCTTTGCCCTGATAGAAGTAGACAGGATAAGCATCCTCACCCAAATAGTAGTAGCGGCTCAAACCAACCCAACAGAGAAAGGGCTCCGGAAATCTTAGAAACGAAGTCTTATTAGAAATAAGAGTTTCAATGTCCCCATCCTTATATTCATCAGCAGCCGGAGGCTTATCCTTTGGGAAGGAAGTCTTAGAGTAGAAATCACAAAGAAAAGGACATGAAAATCTATCAACCCAAAAGAACTGGTTATGCCAATTCCTTAGCGAATCATCCACTTCTGTATAACACGTACCCTCGGAACGTTTAGCAAAAGAAAACCAACCGTTCTTCTTCACCTTCGCGTAAAAATAACGGAACAACACAACCGCCGGTTCAATCGCACAGACGCGACAAAGGATCTCAAACTGAGAAACCATAGCCGCCCCGAGTGGATGAAACTGATGATATATGAATGTTATAATGCTCAAGAATGCTAGCGAAAAACTTCGTCAATGGCAAACGATACTGAGCATGGTCAAATAGACAGGTATAAACACCTATCTTCCCCTCCGGGGGGTGACGGATACAAGCACCACTGTCTGGACGGATCGGCCGCACCTCAAATGGAATATGACAATTCTTCAAAATTTCATTCAAAATCACGTTGGGAAAGATTACACTTAACATCCCAAAACTCAACCATGACGACCCTTTAAAAATGATATACGAAGGAGAAGAATCGGAAGTACTTCTAGCAAATAACGGAGCAAAATAAAAAAGTGGAAATGAAAATGAGAAACATGCATTTATACCCGCAGTACATCCATCCCAAGGATAGACCAGATAAATGACGCGTGTCAAGGAAAAATTTGATCAACGGACGAGATCGAAAGTAAAGATATAGATGACAGCTAAGCGGCAATCTAAACGGTTTAAAAATGATCCACATCCCCCACTATCTCAATCGCTGACCAAAAGCATTGGCTGTGGACAAACCTACGGGCTTAGAAGCAGGTCGGATAGCAAATTATTCTAGAAGTACTCATCGCACGCTACACAAAGAACACATGCAATGAACACACTAGACTGGGGGGACTTGATGAAGTGTAGCACGGACAGCAGACCTACTGGGCCTGGACTGTATTATGCACACGGGCCTGGACTATTTCATACAAACTGGGCCTGGACCACATCACGCATAATTGGGCTTTGGCCCTACAATCAAACTGGGCTCCGGCCCGCAAACCAACAGAACCGGATATAACCAGAGCCCAAGCCACGAGCAAGGCACGGTCCGGGTACACGAGGACGTATATGGACAGTTTGAGCGGCACTCCCGAAGTACGCTCACGGACCGGCCCCTGGTCCGAAAAGTGATCCATGTCTGCAAACATTCGACTAAGCTGCGTACCCTTGCCTGACAAGGGTCCCATCTCAGCCACTACAGAAATATGCGAAATACTAAGAAACCCTAGCATTTCCGCCGCCTATAAAAGGAAACCTCGACACACACTTTCGAGGTATGACTTTCTCACTCATCCCAACACACGTATATTTCTCTGACAGCATGAGTACTTACTCTCACGCGNACGAGCAAGGCACGGTCCGGGTACACGAGGACGTATATAGACAGTTTGAGCGGCACTCCCGAAGTACGCTCATGGACCGGCCCCTGGTCCGAAAAGTGATCCATGTCCGCAAACATTCGACTAAGCTGCGGACCCTTGCCCGACAAGGGTCCCATCTCAGCCACTACAGAAATATGCGAAATACTAAGAAACCCTAGCATTTCCGCCGCCTATAAAAGGAAACCTCGACACACACTTTCGAGGTATGACTTTCTCACTCATCCCAACACACGTATATTTCTCTGACAGCATGAGTACTTACTCTCACGCGGAGCTTAATCGTGGGGTCCGTCCCCACGGTAAGGCTAACAGTTTACTCTTGTTTATGCAGGAATTCAATCTATTGCTTCGATTAGTGCATAAACCATATAGCGGACGATCCACCAAGTTCGGCCCAGCGCAGACTAAGCCCAATCTTAACCCAGCCACACTTTTTGCACTAACATTGCCGAATAAAATAATCGTTTTGAAAAGAATAACAAATTTATCCCTAACTTCACGAGATTTAAATTAATACTTAATAACAAATTAAGAAACTATATCAATCATATTCAGTTAAGTATCAATAATGGACATTAATATCGTCATATTCAATTAAACCATTAATAATGGACATTAGAATCAAAATATTTTTACTACGTAAAATAAATATAGAATAAAATATTATTCTCCTTCATTGATATTAGATGGTCAATATGTCTATAAAAATCATCTATTAAACTTTAATAACCGAATTTTTAAAATTTTGCATTTTGTTGGTAGCAAATCAAAGTTTTTAAATTAATTCGTGCATGTTTTTCTCCTTTTGGATTTGTAGAATATCTAAAATATAAGCAAATAATATAAAATGACCATGTTTCTTATACATCAGTAGCGAATGTATTAAAATCATATAAACTAAATATCCAATAATTGTAATATGAGCATGTTTCTGATGCATACGAACCAAGAAAGACGGTACTATTCTAATATACAAACCAACAAACAACAAAAGGAAAAAAAAATAATAAAACTTCACATCATGTCCCAACACACTCTTAAATGATAAATTAAATGATAAATTAATCGTCAAAAACATAAACACACAAACAATTTATCATTGAAAAAACATGTTGACATAAGAAACTATTAAACCACATTTAATCTAAACATTTTTCCAATAACATATTCTTATTATATACCATATATTTTTTTTTCGAAAGGAAGAGATATATTACCAAAAAAAACAAACCAAGATACAAACAAAGGCAACCCGCTACATCAACAAGCCGATTAAAGTAGAGCCCCTGGAAAAAAACAAGAACAAAAGAAAAACTTACAAATTACACAAGGAACTGCCGTATCGTAGTGACACAAACACAAGATATTACAAGTGTTGTCCCCCACTCTCAATGTACTAACCATATAGACCCACATGAAAAAACAAGAAGCTGCCACACAGTACGTTATTCAAATAGCAAGAACCATCATAAGAAAATTTTTGTTCAATGTGATCATTTCTTTGTGACAAATGGTAATTTCGGGTTTCCTATTTATATATTTAACCTATTTTTATGTGTGAGTCGTGAGTATCCTTGGTTTCCTAGTAAGTACCACTGCGCGTCTTGGCACAATAAATAATTAAAAACATGAAAATATAGTTAATAATGAAATAAAAATAAAGGGTATACGTATTTATAATCAAAATTCGTGTGACAATGATTATAAAACTAATAGAAATAACACCGAGCACTCGGGAAATATTTACGACAAGTTTTATCTATCCCGATCGTGTTTTATTAAAAATATGAAGAGATTGGCAAAAATGGTCCCTGTGGGAGCAATAGGGTTTGCTACTAGTCCCCCTTGCACCCCACTCCCCTATATATACCCACTTATAATATTTTTAAGGTTTCATAACCCTTCTCCTTTCTCTCTCTCCCCGGCAATACACACGCACACACACTAAATACATCGCCGGTAACAAAACCGGCCACCACCACTCCACCACCACGCGTATACCCTCACCGCCACCACCATCGTTCACCTCTTTGCACCCTCTTTCTTTTGAACCTATATACGCGCCATATAACCNCTACCGTATCAGTGGTGACACAAACACAAGATATTACAAGTGTTGTCCCCCACTCTCAATGTACTAACCATATAGACCCACATGAAAAAACAAGAAGCTGCCACACAGTACGTTATTCAAATAGCAAGAACCATCATAAGAAAAATTTTGTTCAATGTGATCATTTCTTTGTGACAAATGGTAATTTCGGGTTTCCTATTTATATATTTAACCTATTTTTATGTGTGAGTCGTGAGTATCCCTGGTTTCCTAGTAAGTACCACTGCGCGTCTTGGCACAATAAATAATTAAAAACATGAAAATATAGTTAATAATGAAATAAAAATAAAGGGTATACGTATTTATAATCAAAATTCGTGTGAAAATGATTATAAAACTAATAGAAATAACACCGAGCACTCGGGAAATATTTACGACAAGTTTTATCTATCCCGATCGAGTTTTATTAAAAATATGAAGAGATTGGCAAAAATGGTCCTTGTGGGAGCAATAGGGTTTGCTACTAGTCCCCCTTGCACCCCACTCCCCTATATATACCCACTTATAATATTTTTAGGGTTTCATAACCCTTCTCCTTTCTCTCTCTCGCCGGCAATACACACACACACACACACACACACACACACACACACACACACACACACTAAATACACAGCCGGTAACAAAACCGGCCACCACCACTCCACCACCGCGCGTATACCCTCACCGCCACCACCATCGTTCACCTCTTTTCACCCTCTTTCTTTTGAACCTATATACGCGCCATATAACCAACATTAACACCTTTTTCATTCAAGATATTGGATCTAATCCACCATCACTTTCATCCTTCCTTTGTTCTTGTACAAGCCGAGTATCAAGGTGGGTAAACCCACCATTTTCGTGAGGTTTTCACCTCGGGTTTGTCTCAAAAACCTTCGAGTTGCGAGATAAACCAATAAAAACGTATATACAAATAAATAAAAATGATTAATAATGTGTTTGGTATCGATTTTGATTCGTGGTTGTGTTTGGGTTTGGTTCGAATAGGGTAACAGAGAGCACTAGGCTCTCGGCCGTGGTATGGTGGAGTCGAGGTAATGGTTGTGGTAGTTTAGTAGTGGGTTTAGGATTAGAATAGGTTGTTTGAGGTTTTGATGATGGATTTGGAGTTAGTGGTGTTGCCGAGAGGTGTTTGGGACTCGGATGGTGTCGTTATTGTTGTAGTCGTGGGTGTTGTGGTGTCGAGAAGTGGAAAGCCGAGACCACTAGGGTCTCGGCGATGGTATTGTTGTTGTGTTGTTTGTCGTTGTTGAGGTTTTGGTCGAAGAGATAGAGCCGAGACCTCTAGGGTCTCGGCAAGAGGGATTGTGGTTGCGTATTGTCGTTGTCGATATGTTGTTTGGCCAAAGAGGTAGAGCCGAAGCCACTAGGGTCTCGGCAAGTGGGAGTTGGATTGGTTATTGTTATGATGATTATTGATTTCGTGCTACGTCGTAAGTCGCCGAGACTTTCTAGTCTCGTGTGGCCATGACAAGTCGATATGGATATTGGATTATTACTGTATATATGTGACCCGTGGTAAATGTGACTCGAAATGAACGTGACTCGTAAAATCTAATAAATGGCTAAAACGGTTAATGACATGAATATATATGTATATTGACTTTTAAATATTAATAACAATTGATAATCGTTATTATTTAATTTCAAGTTAATAATAATAATACTAATAATAATAATTGGAAACCGAGAAGTACGTTATATAATGTCTTCGAGTTAATAAGAAATATTAAACTACGTTGAGAAAGCGTTTGTTAATATTTCTCGGTTAACGAGGGAATGTTAAATAACGACGAGAAGGGATCCAATAATTATTATTAATAATAACAATCTAAACATAATTTAATATGTAATCGGACGAGTCACTAAGCGTTTCGAGGGCACGTTTATCGAGACTCACCTTTTATAAGATTAGGGAGTCGTGTTAGAGTAGGTCGAGTTACGGATTAACTAACATTAATAGGTCCGACTATCATGACTTATCGGACTTATTGGGCTAATTAGTCTAATTAAGGTCCAATAGGCGTAATGGTGGGAATCTCTTAATGGACAATTCATCCTTACGACTCATTGACCAACGTGACTTAGTTTTGGGATGATAAATGAGCCGAAGGAGTTATTGAACCTATCGAGAAAGTCGATAAGAACTCAACAATTCATTCTAGGAGTTTATTAGACTATAACTAATGACGTTTGACCCCGACCTAGTCTTTTGAGTTGTTTAAGTTTATGGTCTTTGTTTTGGCGTGCGTTCACTCGAGTCAGTTTCGTGTTAGCACAACACACACAAGTGATACCAAACACACAAATAATGATACATCAATACGAATAATGATTAATTTTATTAAATTTATAAACTTCAGATAAAATACTAAGACGAGCTTAATAGGTTGTGCCGAGCTCTGCAGTGCCGTGACTTACTAGTGTTCGTGTTTGCTTCTTTTGTATCACCTCTCGACTACTACTAGAGGTGAGTTCATAGCCTCTATTTTATCGTTTTCTATTTTTTGGGGAAGAATACATGCTCTTCGCTATGCTCTTTGTTATCTCTTAGTCTATTGGTCTTTTTCTTTGGTAATATGATGTGATTGGTTGCGCTATGATTTGTCGTGTTTATATTATGAGTATGATTGTCGGTATGTTATGATATAATTGTGGAATGGTTACGGGCTGCAAGTGCGGTACTATCTACTTTACTGCAGAAGTACGATAGGAAGACTGCAAGTGCGGTA
Source organism: Artemisia annua (assembly GCA_014162995.1). Lineage (NCBI taxonomy): Eukaryota > Viridiplantae > Streptophyta > Magnoliopsida > Asterales > Asteraceae > Artemisia > Artemisia annua. Next base: position 64,652 of record LBNU01018328.1, on the reverse strand, counting down.
TTTAGCTATAGTGTGCACCTATAGGACCTTTATATTTTTATGATTATGTTCTGAGTATCTAGTGTTTGCCTTGGTGTGTTTACCCTCGCGCCGCGTATTGTTTTATGTCTAACTCTATGAACTCACCAGCGTAAGCTGACCCGTTTTAGCATGTATTCTCAGGTACTGAATAGTTTTGATGTGCTTTTTGCGGACTGAAGGCTTGGCAAGCGTAGCGGTTACAAGGATCAGTCATCGGTTAAAACTCTGATAACAATAAAATTGGGACCTATCTTCATTTATTTTGGGCTTACTATATTCTGAGTTGTAAACCTTGAATCCTACCTTAACTATCTATCGAAACTTAATTATTATTATTCTGTTCTATATAATTCGTGTTGTGTGCCAATCCAAGTAGCACCCCGAAACTTTACTAAGTCTTCCACTGTACCAAATTTTGGGGGTGTTACATTCTTCTTCTGATGAGTTGTCCCCAACAATGTTGTAGTCAAAATTTAACGTTTGTTGATTATTATCAACATCATGTTCAGAACTCATTCCACCCCATTCTGAGTCATTTTCGTCATCAGTATTCTCAACATAAGACTCCTCATCTTCTATCATTGGAATATGTGCATGCCATGGACCCAAATCAAGCATCCAGTCCCTCTCGAACCAAGTATATGGACTGTAAAAAACTGGACCATCAAAACTATGACTTACGTACAGATCGATCTCATGCTCATTGTTTTCAGTGCTTATCAAAACCTGAAGATCAATTTCTTTTTCAATAGGCATAAGACCACCATCTACCCAAAACACTGCTTGCTTGCCAAGAACTCTATAATACAACTTCTCAAGTATGTTGTATTCATTGAGGTTTGTTGAAATCCAATCTTCAATAAAACTCAAATTTATGTACTTTACTTCTATTGATGGTAACTTTACTTCATCTACCACCCCAATAAAAAATGTGGATCCTATCGGTTATAATCCTTCCACCATAATGAATGCAAACATTTAACATTCTTGATGCAAGACCGACATGAACACTATATTTAAAAAATACGTCAAGGACAGGGTATATGATATACATAATNCGTTTGTTGATTATTATCAACATCATGTTCAGAACTCATTCCACCCCATTCTGAGTCATTTCGTCATCAGTATTCTCAACATAAGACTCCTCATCTTCTATCATTGGAATATGCGCATGCCATGGACCCAAATCAAGCATCCAGTCCCTCTCGAACCAAGTATATGGACTGTAAAAAACTGGACCATCAAAACTATGACTTACGTACAGATCGATCTCATGCTCATTGTTTTCAGTGCTTATCAAAACCTAAAGATCAATTTCTTTTTCAATAGGCATAAGACCACCATCTACCCAAAACACTGCTTGCTTGCCAAGAACTCTATAATACAACTTCTCAAGTATGTTGTATTCATTGAGGTTTGTTGAAATCCAATCTTCAATAAAACTCAAATTTATGTACTTTACTTCTATTGATGGTAACTTTACTTCATCTACCACCCCAATAAAAAATGTGGATCCTATCGGTTATAATCCTTCCACCATAATGAATGCAAACATTTAACATTCTTGATGCAAGACCGACATGAACACTATATTTAAAAAATACGTCAAGGACAGGGTATATGATATACATAATAAAAAAATATATAGATTATAACTTACTTGTTTGGCCGATGATTGTGGTTGCCGTCAATTAAACCTGGAAATTCATAGCACATTGTGCAATAAACATAGTTACACATGCTTTCGTTTTTGAGTTTTGGATTAAAACTTATTTAATTTGTTGTGTTTTGAAATTTGAAAAGTCCCTTTATAATATCTTTTGCCCTAAATGGTAAAGTCGGTTAAGTAGAACCTATAAGTGTTAAATAATAAGTACTACGTATATTCCAATAAAAGTATTGACAAAAATAAAACATCCAACGACGTCTTCCCAAATCAGTTAGGAACCATAAACATCTTCATAAATCAGTTATATACATGAGAGATACACACGATCAATGAAAAATATAATGTAAACATTAAATGGTAAAATTGGTTTTGTAATAACGACATCCATACATATTGACTAAAATATAAGATTCGAGATATTAGGTTCTTAAGAAAATTATTATATACATCTTAGGGCTGTAAACGAACCGGACGAACACGAACGGAGCCTTGTTCATATTCGTTCATTTAATTTTAACCGGACAAATAAACGGACACGGACGCTTAAACGGACGAATTTTCTTGTTCATGTTCGTTTATTAAGAAAATGAGTTGTTTATGTTCGTTCATTAAGACACTAACGAACGCTAAACGAACATAAATGATCGAACATAAATAAAAATAAACAAACAAACAAAAACTTTATTAAATTCTTCCAATATTTATTTTTTAAGTGTTGTTTTATTTAAACAAACCAATTTTTAAAATTATAAAACTAAAAGATATGATATATGAACATAAATAGATAAATAAACATAAACGAATGTTAACGAATGCATAATCTGACGTTCACGAACATAAATGAATGGACGAGACTTTTGTTCATGTTCGTTCATTTAACTAAACGAACGTAAAATATTGTTCATGTTCGTTTATTTAATAAACGAACGAACATAAACGAACTTTTTACCGAACGGTTCATGAAATGTTCACTGAACGTTCAGTTCGTTTACAGCCCTATATACATCCGAATCACTGAATAAGAAATCAGAAGAATTATTGAGTAATGAATCAGAAAAATGTAATAACATTTAATAATCAGAAACATTGAATAATGAAACAGAAACATATGATAAAATTAAGAGTAAATTACATGGTTCGTCCCTGTGGTTAGGCCAAAATCCCTAATTGAATCCTTATCTTTTCAATTGCGCTAATTGAGTCCTTATTTTGAAACCATGTAACACAGTTAGTCCTTATCGCTAACTGTTGTTATCTTCTCCGTTAGCTCCTAGTCCTCAAGTGCCAAAGTTAGTCCATTAACCAAAAGATCATTTGCAACGTTAGTCCTTTTACTAACGGTCGTTTCTAGTTAACTCAAAATTTGGTTTTCTTACACGTTTTATATGTTTTCGCTCGTTTTCTTACTTTTTTTTACATTTTTGTCTGATTTTTTATGATTTCGTCCGATTTTTTATGTTTTCGTCTGATTATTTACGTTTTTGTCCGTTTTTTACATTCACGTCCATTTTTTACCATTTTCCTCTGATTTTTTACGTTTTCGTCCGTTTTTTACACTTTCCTCCGTTTTTTTACATTTTCCTCCAATTTTTTACGTTTTCCTCTGATTTTTTTACGTTTTTGTCTGTTTTTTGCGTTTTCGTCCCTTTTTTACGTTTTCGTCCGGTTTTTTATGTTTTCCTCTGATTTTTTACGTTTTCGTCCATTATTTTATGTTTTCCTTTCATTTTTTTATGTTTTCATCTGTTTTTTAAGTTTTTATCCATTTTTTTATGTTTTCGTTTTTTACGTTTTCCTCCGATTTTTTTACGTTTTCGTTCGTTTTTTTACGTTTTCGTCCATTTTTTACGTTTTCGTCCGTTTTCTTACGTTTTCGTCTAATTTTTTACGTTGTCGTCCGTTTTTTACGTTCTCGTTTGTTTTTTACGTTTTCCTCCATTTTTTACGTTTGCGTCCGTTTTTTTACGTTTTCGTCCATTTTTTACGTTTTCTTCTGTTTTTTTAAGTTTTCCTCCGATTTTTTACGTTTTCGTCTGTTTTTTTACATTTTCATCACTTTTTATGATTTCATCCGTTTTTCTAGGTTTTTGTCCTTTTTCTAAGTAAAAAATGGAGTAAATCTTAGAAAACAGACGAAAACATAAAAAAAAAATTGACGAAAACATAAAAAACGTAAAAATCAGATGAAAACATAAATAAACGGACGAAAACGTGAAAAAACGGATGGAAACATAAAAAATTGGAGGAAAATGTAAAAAAAGGAGAAAAACATAAAAAAAACTGAGGAAAACCTAAAAAAATGGACAAAAACGTAAAAAAAATGACGAAAGCTTACAAAAATTGACGAAAACGTAAAAAAATGGACGAAAACGTAAAAAATCGGAGGAAAACGTGAAAAAACCAGAGGAAAACATTAAAAAAACAAAAACATAAAAAAATGGATGAAAACGTAAAAAATGGAAGAGAATGTAAAAAAAACAGACGAAAACATAAAGAAAAGACAAAAACGTAATAAATCAGACGAAAATGTAAAAAATCAGACGAAAACGTAAAAAATCAGAGGAAAAGATAAAAAAAATGGACGAAAACGTAAATAATTGGAGGAAAACGTAAAACAACTGACGAAAACGTTAAAAAAATGGACGAAAACGTAAAAAAATGGACGAAAACGTAAAAAAACGGACGTAAACGTAAAAAAATCGGAGGAAAACGTAAAAAACGGAGGAAACGTAAAAAAACGGATGAAAACGTAAAATATCGGAGGAAAACGTAAAAAAACGGATGAGAGCGTAAAAAAATGGACAAAAATGTAAAAAATCGGACGAAAGCGTAAAAAAATCGGTGGAAAACGTATAAAAACGGACGAAAACTTGAAAAAAACGTAAGAAAACGGGCGAAAACGTGTAAGAAAACCAAATTTTGAGTTAATTAGAAACGACCGTTAGTAAAAGGACTAACGTTGCAAATGATCGTTTTGTTAATGGACTAACTTTGCCACTTGAGGACTAGAAGCTAACGGAGAAGATAACGACAATTAGCGATAAGGACTAACAGTGTTACATAGTTTCAGAATAAGGACTCAATTGGCGCAATTGAAAAGATAGGGACTCAATTAGGGATTTTGGCCAAACCACAGGGACGAACCATGTAATTTACTCTAACATTAAATAATCAGAAACATTGAATAATGAAACAGAAACATATAATATAGGATTGTATTAACATACCCAAAAAAAAGTTGTATACATCAAAATCATTTAAACACAAATCATACAAACGTAAACATTAAATCCATTCGATTCATACTTTTGTGGAAAATATACAAACATCTCCACGCGAATAAAAAATTCCAATACTAAATGTTTTTTTTCCCGATAGCCACATTCTCGTCAGAAACAACACAATATCTTTTTTTAGGTACGATCACTCATAACTCCCTTACCATCACTAATGTTGAACATGTAGATAACTTAGGTTTTAATCTAAGTATTAGTCAAATATGTGGCAATAAGTGTAAGGTAATTTTTTCCGAAAATGGTAGTGAAATCATAAAGGATGAAAAAGTCATTGCCAAGGCATTAGGAAAGGTAATCTATATGTCATGAAGATAAGTAATAAACCTAGTAACAATATATGTTTGGCTTGGGAAAGAAAAAAATACTCGTAGTACTAGTTTTAGTGGTTTACAACTTTACATGGTAACATTATCATCTCTCAAGAAAGAATGTTATAGTGTATGAGTTTTTTGAACATAAATTATTAAAAAATGACTTTGTAGATGTCCCCCTCTCTGAAACTCAGTTTCACAAACTTCTTCCTTAAAATAATTGAAACTCTATTAAAATAGTTTTTTCAACAAACAGAAAATACCTTAGGATGAAAATAAGTGGTCCACATGAAATGAAACTGAAAGTGTATAAATAAACCACTTTCTACAGTTCCACCTAACAAGAGAAATAAAGCAAAAATAACCCATATTCTCAAAGCAAAAACCTTAGCCTTTCATTCATACATAATTGCAAGCAATCTGTTTGCTTGCTTGTTTGGAAAAAATGGGCACAGAAGGACCTAATGTACCTCTTCTTGTTTCTACTAAACCAGATGATCATGACAACAATTTCACTTACATAAACAAACCATCTTTTTTACTAAAATCTACCAAATGGGTTCTTAAATTTGCAATGTGGTTGATCTTCATATCATGGGCTAGTTTCTTGTTTTTCGCTCCATTAGACTCGGTGAACAATGTTTATTCGAAAGTAGTTAACGCTACTAATGGAACTCCATTTGGTCTCACAGGTAACCCATCATGCTTCCTTCATGAATCAGTTTCCTTAAATTCATCACCATTATTCTCAGTAAACTAATCATTTTACATTTAATTTTTTATAATTTGCAGGAAGCATCTTTCTGATATATAGTGGTCCAGTACTTGTTATCGCGTTTCTTGCGATAATTTACCTTAGGATAAGTGGGCAAGAAGAGATTCAAGAGTAAGCTATATGTTACTGTATATATTTATGGTAGTACATATATTGTGTTCACAACAACTTATAAATTTTTATATATGTAGGAAAATACAAAAAACTGCAAGTTTCCGATTATGGACGTTTCCGGTTATTGTAGATGGACCTTTTGGAGTTGTTACTGCAGCCGAGCTGATTGGAATTCTGTTGTTTGGTGTGTATATCATCTGGGCTGTTATAGCTTATACCATTAAGAACATCAGTCTGTTGCCCTTGTTTGAGATCACTGATATTCGCACAAGGTTGACACTATGCTTTTTTATATTTGTGTTCTTTGTTTTTATTCAAGAATTGATTATTTTAGACTCCATATACTTTTATTGTTATAGTATCTTGAATACTTTACTACTACTTAATCTATACTTTCGTAAATTAGTATGTGATGCAAATAATTTGTTACTAAATTTATTCAGATGGGGGTATGACAGACAGTATTTCATGATTTTTCTTAAACTTTTTTGACCCTCAAATTTTTATATTTAATGGATCTTGTCATCTGTGGGTGTAATCACCTTTCTTTTAACAGAACATGAATTATATGTATGTTTATATTTAAAGATTTTTTTCAAGAAGACAAGAACATCTGTTTTTGAATTCCAAACATACCCGAAAGGTGCTACAAATGCAATAATAGTATATGCATATCATACCCGTACAATCTTACAGGATATAGTCTCTTATCGGACACTGCAATCAAATGTTCCTTGTGCATCCTGCCAATGTTTTTGTGTAGTTTATAATTCTACAAAATCTTAAACTATTTGTTACTACTATGGAGGGTTACCAATTTCTAGTCATCTACTTATGAATTGGTCAATTGGGCTGTGTTTTATCTCAAAGACACCAAATGAGTCAAATCAAAATGTTAAGCTAAAAGATGAACAGGTCTAATTGTGGTCAAAAGAGGAAGAGGTTGAGAGTCTGACCATTGTCATGTTATAATGCGTACAACCACAGAAATCGTTTTAGATAATTCTTGTAATCATATTGTTATAATTAATAATGTAACTATAATTCAAATCAACCGGACAAGAAAAAGTGTTTGACGGTCAACCCAACCAAACTGGTCCTTCTTTATGAGAGCACTAAGAGTGTCTTGCTTAAACCCTAACCCCATGACTTGTCCATCTTGCCACATCTACTCCTATCGCATAGAGACTTTGTATTTAGTAAAATATGAATCCTGACGATGAAGTTCATAACTTTCTTGTTGACTCCTTATTGTTGTTCTCTGACATTTTCCTTTCGTTGTAAAAAATTTTCAGGAATCTTCTCTTACTAGAATTAACAGGACTGCGCTTCGGGTTTATTGGATTAGTATGCATGGCATTTCTGTTTCTTCCAGTTGCAAGGGGATCGATTCTTCTACGGCTGATCGATATCCCTTTTGAACATGCAACTCGTTACCATGTCTGGTTGGGGCATCTCACAATGATGCTTTTCACTCTACATGGTCTATTTTATGTGATTGCATGGGCAATCCAAGGCCGTTTGATAGAGGAAGTGAGTACTCTAACGATCTGTCACTTACACTCACATCATGTGTCACCTCGAACATATATAAACATAACCCTACAATACAGTGGGTTTTAGGTTTTATGTTGGATATTCTATACATAAGTAGAGACATTGTGTCCCAATTTGACAAAACTTAAGGGTACGTTTAGTTAGAGAACAAAAATTTTAATTTTCTATTTTTAGATTTGTAAATAAAAGGAGGGATATTAATTTTTTTTAAAAAAACATGAAAAACACATTTATATGATATTGTTTTCTATTCTCAAGAAAACAATGGGGTTACAAGGAAAAAAAAAAATTGTGTTTTGTAGTTTCCCTGTTAAATTAGGAAATACAAATTTTCTGTTTTGTAGAGAATTTGATGGGAGACATTGATTTGAACGCAATCTCCATTTTCCTTTTTGTACAAAACATTTTATGGAAAACAATAGCATTTGCTTTCAACTAAACACGCCCTAATTAACTTCGTCTTCTTTTAACTAAAAAGTTGCTTAAGAATTTATGGACCAAAATGGGTCAGATCAAATTGTGTTGATGTGCTAACACTTCACTTTTTAAAGAAAATACTTATAATCACATTACAAAATAGTGTCTTTTAATCATGATTAATACATTAAGTACATGATACAAACATAGAACTATAGAAGGCTGTTGACATGTTATGATTTTTTTCAGCTTACACAATGGAAAAGTATTGGAGTTGCCAATCTTCCTGGAGTAATCAGTCTACTAGCAGGTCTACTGATGTGGGTTACATCACTTCCACCGGTTAGGAGGATAAACTTTGAGCTATTCTTCTACACTCATCAACTATATATCGTTTTTGTTGTCTTCTTGGCAATGCACGTTGGTGATTTCATTTTCAGCATAGTTGCTGCTGGAATATTCCTTTTCATGCTTGATCGGTTTCTAAGATTCTTTCAGTCTCGAAAGACTGTTGACATACTCTCAGCCAAATGCCTTCCATCTGGGACTGTGGAACTAGTTATTTCCAAACCAGAAGGTATTGATAGTTTGATACATACTGAAAGTAACATACTTTAAGTAAGTTTTACTTTAGGTAACTTACATCAAGATTAAAAATTTACCAGTCTGCTTAGTAAGTTATAATCAGTTACAGGAACCGCGTGTATTTTATTACGTATAAAATTTTAAGTTATAACATAGCTGTTTAGATTTTGAATATGAAAGTACATATCCTAACAAAGAGATTGACTGTAACTAAGTTTCTTCTTTCGGAAATTTTCCCCTGTAGACTTTCCCGGCATTGTGTAAAATTCATTTTCTCTTTTCAAATGTAGGTTTACAATACAATGCCCTTGGTTGGGTTTTCATACAAATTAGAGAATTATCATGGTTGCAGTGGCATCCTTTTAGTGTTTCATCTAGTCCATTAGATGGCAAACACCATCTTGCTGTTCTAATAAAAGTACTTGGAGATTGGACTGAGAAACTAAGGGGACGTATCTCAAGTGTTCCTGGTGAAACAGATGGTCTACTGCAGCCAAATGTCACACTAAAGGCATCCGTGGAGGGACCTTATGGGCACGAGTCACCATACCACTTGACGTACATACTCTACTCTTTTATTTCAAAAAGTAATTTAAGGTCTAAGTACTAAGTTATAAGTTTATAATTCAATAAGGGACACTGTTTTGGGTATAACCCACAAACATTTAAGCAGGTTCCTTATTTTATTGTAAACTTTTAAAATAGGCCTTTAAATTAACTGAAGGTATGATCCATTTACGGGTGATGTTCCTTACAAAATGTATAGAACTTGTTATCTAAGTTGCTCACCGGTAAAGAAAATGATTGGTTACTTAATTGATCAGTATGCATTCTTGCTATTTAGGTATGAAAATCTTATTTTGGTTGCTGGTGGCATTGGGATATCACCGTTCATCGCTATCTTGAGTGATATTCTTCAGCGTATCAGGGACTCTAAAGCATGCCTGCCTAGAAATGTATTAATAGTTTGGGCTGTCAAAAACTCAGATGAGCTTCCACTTCTCCACTCACTTGACTTGAACTCCCTCTGCCCGTATTTCAGCAACACTCTGAATCTAGAGATTCAAACTTATGTCACTCGAGAATCAGAACCCCCACTGGTATGTGTTCTACTTCATATTCATTTTATCAGTTAACACTGGAGGTGGAAATTTCGGATCATTTACTTGTTTGGGTTGTGTTTGAACTCAAATGGATCAGATATAACATTATCTAAAAGGGAATCGGTCGAATGGATTTAAATTCGACCAGAGTCTATATAATCCATAGACCCTCTTATATCGTCTTTTTTTATGTAAAATAATGTCTTTGGGATCATAAATATCAAATTTGTTAGTTATAAATAGAATAAAAATTGGACACAATAGTGTTTGCGGGTCAACCCAACCTGCCCTAACGTGTTTTGTCCTGAACTAAAATATGATCCATTTTAAACCAAACCTGTTGTTACCCAATCGACCCACCTCTTGTTAAAATTCCAAGTTCTAACATGTCACCTTAAACTACAGGAAGAGGGAAAAATACCAAAGAATGTCAGCTCGTCAGTCTATCATGGTCCCAGCGGGGGTGGCATGTCCAGTTTGGTTGGGACAGGAAATATCATGTGGTCTGGAGCTTACTTGGTGGTGTCCACAGTCGGTTTGATAGTTTTAGTTGCTATGTTGGATGTATTTTACATTAACCCTTACAACATAACGCATTGGTGGTACAAGGGGCTTCTATTTACCATATGCATGGCTGCAAGCGTTATTCTCTTCGGAGGTTTTGTGATTGCTTTATGGCATCTTTGGGATATTAAAACTAGGAAGAGCGCCGAAGAAGAAAATAGTATCAGTAGCTTGCAGCATGAGGATTCTAATGGATTCAAGAATCCTTCACAGGAAGATCATGTGAATATCTTGAAATATGGTGAAAGACCAAACTTCAAAGGTACGTGTCTTTAAAATATGAGATGGCACTCGAGGTCATAATTTTGACCCATTTAATCATGAATGGGTCTATCTGGGCTGTGATTCATCTGAAACGCGTCAAATAATTTTTTACCTAAAAGAGGAATGGATTTATTCAATGATTTAGATTAGTAGATAATTGTTATTGTAATTATAGTTACTGCATTCAATCTTTATATTGAGAAAGTATTTGTGACTTAACCCAGCCGGTTTCATGACTAACCCGTTTTGACCCGTTAACCAACCCCGATGGACCCATTTTTATTTTTGAACGGCCCTGATGGACCCATTCTCTTGCTTCCTCTAGATAGGACCTTGGTTACTGACACTAGATTTGTGTTTCTCTTGTTTAATCTATATTGTTACATTTCTTTGGTCAAATGTAGAATTATTTGGAAGCATGGCAGAGCGATGGGGGAATGTCGATATTGGTGTGATGGTTTGTGGGCCTACAGCACTTCAAACAAGCGTTGCCAGCGAGTGCAGATCAAAGAATTTTGGGAGGATGAGTGGTGAGCCTATTTTCCATTTCAACAGCCACAGTTTCGATCTGTAGGTACAACTACAAAATGCTTGTTATAGTACAGACGTAATGCATATATGGTGTAATTTGGGCAAGGCTAAGCAGAAATAACCAAATCTTAGACCAACGTACAGCTGTCATTAGGACGAGAAACAAACATTTGTAACGTTGTTGCTCTATGTTTGGTCGTTTTATGTATATATGTAAGCTAAGTGAGAAACCAAGAAATTAGAAGACCAGGACTCGTGAACAGTATAGTATGAATCATGCTAAATGCTTCCTATTGTATCATTATAATGTAAATGTTGATGCAAATATATGAATATGATCTTTCCCTTCTATCTTTGAACTGTTCTTTTATATTGAGTATGTTTTTACTTTTTGGATAAAGCGGATGATACACCGGATATTTCAAATGAAATTTGTCAGGTCTCGATATTTGGGTGAAACACGAATATGTCTACCCAAGCCTCATTTGACAATTTTATAAAATTATCCATATTTTTCAATGTATATAATTCTTATTAGAAATGAATTAAAGAATTAAAATGGACAGTTACGGAACATTATCCCAATTGAATAACTAATGAAACTCTCCTAAACTTCAACTAAAACATAAGTTGAAGCTTATGGATGAAGAAGGCAAGCATGTTAGCTTAGCCTATAGTGTGTTCTTAAGAGAGGATGATACTTTCACAATAATACATTTTTATTATTTTTGTGTAAAGAATCTCTACATTTCTCTCATGAGAAAGATAGGCTTACCATGTTCCATCAATAGCACCTAACCTATGCCGATTTAGGCGGACCGTGCTCCACTGGTGAACTCATGCGGTTTTGATGTGCCCAGAGGCAAGAGGTGAATCCATTCACAGCCGTATGGACCAACACCATTCGAAGGTGGGCGGCCCACCCCGCCTAGAACAGTTAGGCTCTCCAACGAAAGCGGATTCACATCTCCTCTACTATCCTTTCGTTTCGACTAAGGACCTATAGGTTCGCAATAATGAAAATTGGTTATTTTAAAAAGAAAATGCTATTTAGCCCTACATTAGTAGAAGTAAGCGGCTGAGTTATATCAATAATTGCGTGTATATATCAATATCTGTTTACATATTCATGAAAAGTCAGGATTGAAACAAAATCTCCAAAGTCAGGATAGAACGCGAAAACATTTTATCATCAACAGCTCCTATGGCACAAACCACGACAGTTTGCAACTTCAGGTAATCTGATTGTTTATGCAAAATTTAACTGTCCAACAAAGGCTGCTATATGAAGATCTGTAACAGTTCAGGTTGCAGACTTACACCTACGTGTTGTTGATATTGCTAAAATCTGTTTCGATTTTAAAGAACATAAACTCCTAAAAAAGTTCATGAATATGATATTTCCTGTTTTCCAAATTACTCGCAAGAAATGCAGTCATTTACTTTGTAGGCTTGATTGCATATACAATATAGTTACTACTTTGTGCTATAATAATGTTTTTTAAACCACTACCACTACAGATATGAATAGAAGGCCAAAAAAATGTGCATGTCTGGAAACACTAAAAGGAACTGGGCTACGCTTTGCAGCAATAAAATGTCGTCCGATCATATATCCAAGACTGATTCGAAGCTGTGCAATTCTTTAAGTTGTATTGTTAATGAATTAATCTATATGATATTCGTTACAAATGTATAAGTTATCAATCAAAGTATTCCAAAAGATATCAAAAAAAGTTATTGTTTAACATACGTATACACGTTTTATTTGAGATAATATGAATTTGCTAATGTAGGAATGGTATTTACGTGTGGTGCAAGTGTGCAACAAGTAGTAGGAAGAGGCAAACTATGCATGTAACACAAACTTTAAAAAAAAATACCATGCAATTATCAACAACGTGAAACAATGTCACACCGCCACGTGGTGGTCCGTCACCCACCTTGTTTCTTATTATATAAGAGATTTTATGATCGGACTGGTTATATAAATAAGTCGATTTATTTTACAGCTGTGTACCAAAATATTGTTGAACGCCGAATATAACCTTAGCAAAATTGCCTAGAGAAATAATATAAAACTTCAAATGCACAAATGTCGAATATCCAATGATTTTCGAGTCATCAAAACACAACATAAATTTAAATTAGAGTAAAAAGACTAGGATATGATATTACTAGCTTATACACCCATAGAATTCACGGGTTTTTAGAAGAATGAATGCATCAAGAAATTAAGCGTGTGAGTAAAGTAAGAAAAAACAACAAAGGTAAAGATTTTGCATTGTTTTTTAATGAAATAATATGTAATAAGTGAATGATACATTAAAGAATAATGGATGTAACTATCAATATAATAAACGTCCATGCACACGGGCTATAATCATCATGGTCTTGAAAATCAAATGCATGTAGTGAGTGATAATTAAGTGATAAGCCAATGAACATTTCTTGAGCACCTTATAAGAGTAAAAAAATATATATAAATAAAAAGATGTTTGTGATTGATAATACATGTAACTATAAAAAATGTCACAAAAGATATAGTATGTATATTTGTACATACCTCTTCAAACATGGTCATAAACCTTGAAGAACTTCTTTGGAGACTAAATTTGATTTGAAACATATCTAAAACATAATTTGATTCATTGAATGTTGTGATTGATAATATATGTAAATCTAAAACATGTTATATATATATATATATATATATATATATATATATATATATATATATATATATATATTGTGCATACCTCTTAAACCTTTGTCATAGACCTTGAATAACTATTTTGTAGACTACATTTGTAGTAGTTTTTGATAGATTACCGTCTGCATAAAAAGCAACAACCTGTTTAGATTTTTTTTTTTTTTTTTTTTTTTTTTTTTTTTTTGACATGTGAAAAAGTTACGTATAGTTATCTATGTGTAAAAACAGGTAGTAGTAGGTACAAACCAACTTTTGAGAGTGATTGTCCTTGGCTCTTGTTAATTGTCATGGCAAATGACACTCAAACAGGATATTGTTTCCTCACGATCTTTAGCGATAAATGTTTATCAGACGGAGTAATTCTCAACCTTGGTATAATAACCCTTTTTCAAAATGTGTTTCGTTACCTATATGTGCTTGAATAGAAGTTATTGGTAATCGAACAACTTGAAGTCGTGCCCCATTACATAATCCATTTGATTGTTTGTGCTTGAATAGAAGTTATAGACTCGTGAAATCACAAGAAATTATTCATTAAGTAGTTACGTGCACAAATAAAGAGTTACATGTGTGAATAATTAACTAACAGCAACAATCGTAAACTTTTGATGAGAATAATAAGTAATGAGTAAAGTAATGAGTAAATGATATGATTAACAATTCGGTTTGTAAATATTAAAACAATAAACGTGCATGTATCGTCTTTTCAAACCGGTAGATACTTGATAAAAATTATACCAATAAAAACACATTTAAAACCCAATATATTCATATATTTTGCGTTAAGTATTACATAACACAAATAAAATAATTTAAAGTCAAAGTTAAAATGGAAAGACTTTAAAAGTTAATAGTGGACACTTATTTAAGGACGGAGAGAGTATATAAATTAGAAACCGACTTAAATGATTGTTTATCGCGATAGAGGACATGAAAAAGTTTACTCCTTGCATAGCTTCTAAATTCATACCCGACCATATTCACTTATCCCCTGAGAAAGGTACTTTAGTAATTAACGACGTACATAAGTGCACCTTTGAAACAGGTTTACATTCTCTATTTAAGTGATAATGAATCATTTGATAACATGAATAAATAAAACATTGAATGAAGAAGAATATTGAAGGAAGTTCATGACCTTCCTTAGCATTGTGTTTACATCAATAATAAATAATCTATGGTAAATGTGAAGTTTTATACAAACAAAGAAGCTTGATGTCCATACCTCATCTAACACCCCCTGTTTAATATCCTGCAATTTTAGCACTATAATATACGTAAAATATGCAATATATGAACAAACCCATGCTACGTTTGCAAGAATTATTATACAACATTACATTTAGCGTGGTGTGTACTATACATCTTTTGTGGTCCGTTTGTCTCTTGGAGGCCCATACCCGAAAAAGTAAAATTCTGGCCCGTATGATAAACCCACTTCTCTCTCAAAACTTCACCCCCTTTGTGAGTGAGGCCGGTGAAACCAGGTCCAGCGGAAATACCCGGCCGGCGAAAGTTTACCCGATCCAAAGGAAGGCTGCTATAGTGCTTTTGTGAGAGGCGCTACAGGAAAATATTATATTTTAATGGATCTACATGTTTTGTGAGAGGAGTCATGTGTTTAAGTATAAGGATCCATTTTTTTATTGTTGTATGTGGCTAGATTACTGCCATTTGTTTCCAGGTACAACACTTCTTTATTTCCCAGCCACAAATTTGGGTTTGCTTATCTTTTAATGTATGATCTAGATCATTTTGGTTAGGTCGGTTATTTGCATCTTCTGGATCTCCTTTCTTTTTTAAATTACCATCTGTGAAATTGGAATTGCAACTTTGATAGGTTTTTTTTTAGGGTTTGCACTTTTTTTGACTGGTATTTAGGGATTTTGGATAGTTCCACCTTTGTTCCTTTTCTTCAAATTAGGGTTAAAGTGAAAATTAGGAGTTGCTTTTGTGTTGCATACGATAGATTATATGAGATGCTTTGTGCCTCTTCTTCAAATGAGTGTTGCAGTGAAAATTAAGACTTGCTTTTTTGTTACATAGGATAAATTATATAAGATGTGTTTTCATGAAACAATAAATGGAGTTGGTATTTATATACTTAAATTTCGTTCAGTAATATTTTTATTACTTTTCTGTTTTTTTAGATTTTGGCGGTTAATGGGGTTGCCTAATTAGTTTTGTCTATTTTCACAACTTATGCGTTTATTTTGATTTTTGGAAGCCGTATTAGGAAATTCACAGTTACAGAGTTAAATTTAGATTGTTGTGATGATTTTTGGTTTTTCTTAATTTTGTGTTTCCTTTATAAATTTATGGGTTATGTGCTTTTTGGGATGGAAAATTATTCGGTTACTATTGAGGCAGGGGAGTATGTTTGTGGTTTAAGGATAGTTTAGAATGATTTTTAAAAGTCATAAACTTTCTCAGCTTATAATGATTGTGGTTGCACCCATGGCAAGTGTCTGGTGACAGGAAGTGATCTTATACGCTGCTATAAATCGTGGTCGCAGATATATAGGCCGCGATAGCAGTTACCATTGGCTATAATAGATATAGATGGTTTGGTTGTTGGTTGTGCGGTTCACTTGGCTCTAATGATCCTTTAAATATGTTGTCTTGGTGCAGAACGTGGAAGGATGGTGGAGTGCAGCAAACAGTTGCCTCAGCAACCTCCACGTGTGCAGCAAATGCATCCTATCATCTCTACGGTTCCTGTAGATA
This sequence comes from Artemisia annua, assembly GCA_014162995.1. Lineage (NCBI taxonomy): Eukaryota > Viridiplantae > Streptophyta > Magnoliopsida > Asterales > Asteraceae > Artemisia > Artemisia annua. Next base: position 48,002 of record LBNU01018328.1, on the reverse strand, counting down.
CCTCTGACAAAAACATTATAGATCCTATGGTTCCTCTAACGAGATAGCTTTGTGACAGCCATGGCGGTTTTTGCTCCACTGATGTGAAGCTTAGAGTGTGATGAATTCAGGCAATGTTCACTATAGGTCCGCCCGATTGTGCCTTGGCTAGGTAAACTGTTACATTTGCAGCCATGTGGCTCAGATTTTCTATGGATATGGGAGGGATGTGACTACCAATTGATGAAAGCATTGGGTGGCTAAGGAAATGATAACAAATGGGCGTAATATACCGGCACCTGCAATTTGGCGGGGTAACAGGCCTTGAGTTTTTTTTATAGCCAAGGTACGGTTGCAGCCAAAAATGCCGTTTGGTTTTACTGCTATATTTGTAGACCTGAGGCTCATTTTTTATAGCCGATGATGATAATCTACTGATTACTTTGCGCAGTTTAACCATGCTCATATCTTGGCTAGGTAGTCACACCGATTGTGATTGCCGCCATTCAGAGCTTTGGGTAGTGCAATTGTGTTCAGAAATCTGATCCTTTACGTGGCCAAACTTCCCTTTTCAAACACCTAATTTTTGTTGGGTGTATGTGCACATCTCTTATGGGCTAGTTTATTTGGGGATCACTTGGCCTTAGTTAGTTTGTCAAGAAAGTTTGTGGTGCTTGGTATTCAATTCAGAAAAAGGATATCTGGTATATGTGTTAACAATATGCCTGAGTTTTTTTTAGTGGTCGAATATAGATCACTGCTTATGGCTCATATTACCATCTTGGCGGAGCAACCTTACCCTGGTGGTTGGTGTTTGATTTGATATTTCATGGGCGATAAAAGTATTACAACAATGCAAAAGGAGATGCTAAATTATTTTCCTAAGAAAACGGCAGAAACATAAACCGTTACCAAACAGGCTTGAATGACTACTGATTTGCAGGTATGAACTGGGTGTACCGTTGNATCTTGGCGGAGCAACCTTACCCTGGTGGTTGGTGTTTGATTTGATATTTCATGGGCGATAAAAGTATTACAACAATGCAAAAGGAGATGCTAAATTATTTTCCTAAGAAAACGGCAGAAACATAAACCGTTACCAAACAGGCTTGAATGACTACTGATTTGCAGGTATGAACTGGGTGTACCGTTGTTTAAATTTGATTTTCATTGTGGTAAATTGTTGTTGCGATTTTCATTTTGTTTTTGGCAGTATGAGGCGGGGAAAATGATGAATTAGCGGAAAATGATAAGGCAGTGAAAGAAATAGAAAGCCGAGTTGAAGCGGAAAGATGGAGACCAGGTTGAGCGAGACATACGTGATGTGAATAAGCCTTAAGTTTAACTAAGCTACCTCATAAGCCGAGCGAAGAGTATGACATGGGTAGTTTCTCATATTTTATGTAGCCATGTAGGGGTGTGGGGGTGTATTTACATGCTCATATCGGTGTTTATTTTGAAGTTAATAAGTTATAGTTGATTGGGTATATAAAGAACAATAACTGAAACTCAAGCCGAACACTTGACTGATCATAAGACACATGAGCCGTTTAAATATGCTTGGGTATGAACGTGAGTATGTGAGTCTAAGTGAAAACGAGAGTTATGATATTTGTTGTAGGTATTTTAGATTTTAGGTTGTCAATTGAATCTGTGAGAGGACATAGGAGATGAGAATGGGGTATATACATGAATGTGTTGTGCGGTATATACATGAATGTGTCGTAAGTGAAACTCATAGATTTAATTATTAAGGTTGTTTGGCTTAGCTTATTTATCAGGCTTATGGCCTTTTGGTCTAGATATAAGGAGACTAAAATAAGCTCATATGCGACTAAATAAGCTGAAAGAAATGTATGCTAAGCCATGGTCAGAAATTAATGGGGGGTTTGTGTTACCTTATTTATCAAATTCGTATAGCCTCATATACCTTTTTTTTTTCCTTGCATTTGCAATATCCTTTTTTTATGTTTCTGTTAGCTTATTTATCAAGCTTATGGCCTTTTGGTTTAAATATAATACTATCTAAGTTGTATTATTAAAAGAGATATGCCTTTTCCAGCCTGTTTGTGTAATATTCGATCATGGTATCTGAAATTGTATTATGCTGTTGCAGACTGAATTGTAGGTATTTGGTGGCGAGCGAAGAAGTTAATACCAATGATCCTATTGTGAGTATCTCATCTAATTGTCAAGGTGTTAAATTTTATAGTGAGTTTGATTCATGGAAGATTTGGAATTCACAATCAGCATATCAAAGTGGTAAGTTGATTAACCATTTGTATTATGCTCTATGTTTTTCTGCTCGCAATAATGTTAACTTATATATTGCCCATTCCCCGCAGCAGTTTCTCGCTCCTTGGTATTGTCACGGGCCACTAACTATATTTGGATATTTGCAAGTTTTTATTTACTTATTTCTTTTCTGTGTTGCTAATTTCTGACATTAATGTTATATACATTTTATCCACAGGCTTCATGTATATCCTGGATTCATTTGTTTCTTGAGCTTATGTAGGGTGGATGCGAGCCGTATCTTGGCGGGGCATCACGAGTTCGTGTTTGCAGCCACGTCGGGGTGCAAAGCCTTTTATCTGGACATGCACTTACAAATCTACAAATCTGATCCAACCGTTTGGACATTGTCACGAGGTATCAACTTAGTTTTTTTTCCTTACGAAGTTGGTTGAAGTTTGCTGTTGGCAATGAAGATACTATTGGTTTTGAAGTTTCATAAAGCTACAGATTAAGCGCACATGGTGGACAAATTTCAAAAAGTTGCGCTAGAAGCAAGGCTTTACATTCCAGTGTTCTGTGGCATTGATGATGGTCATGGAAATGACAATGATTACGAGGTAAATAGTTGTTAGATATGTGGTGGTAAATTTGTTTTAAGGGGTGTTTGGATTTGAATTTTAAAACTGATTGTCAAATTTCAGCTTGCTATTTTGTGCTATAACAAATGTATTTTTTTATGACTTTGAAAGCTATTGCAGTTCGCTATTGATGGTTGATTGCTGATGATCGCAGCTTGGTGCAGATTGCCGTTTACCACTGTTGGCAGATTGCTGCTGATCGTGACGACTGCTGCGAATCACGTATCTGTGCTAACTGCAGCTTGCTAATTGTTGCATTAATTTCAAATGAGAAATAAACATGTAAAGGTATAAACTTTGCCACCATCAGCAACCTTTTTTAATTGATTGTTTGATTATGGGGTTTTTAAGTGATAAATATTGTATTTCAGGCTGGGGTGTGGAAACACAGTCTACATTGAAACCAGCAAATGGAACCACACCTATGACTAAGCAGTTTTATTAACAATAAAACTGTTGGTTTCGTAAGTTGCTTCATGGGAGGGTGCAGCCATTTGATACAAAACCACACCACAGGCATAACCAGGTAATTCTTGGTTGCCCTTAATTACAGAGGCAGTGCAAAGGTCCATGTGTGAGTTTAAGATTATGTTTGTGTATTTGCATTCGTTTTAAATTGCTATAGAAGGTTGCTTACGGGTTGTTTGGTTTTACCTTATTTTTGAGACTACGGGCTTGCAAAAATTTGGAAAGCCTGAAAAGCTCAATATTAACGGTGGTATAAACTTTGGCTTATGCCTTTCATAAGCTTATAAGGTTATTAGGTTTTCAATAAGCTCATAAGCCCGTCAAATAAGCTTACACAAACACCTACTAAAAGGGTTAAACGGTTTTTTCTAAACTTGGTAACCAAACTGCCCCTTTGTTGTTATGAGGTTTGGTTTATGAAACTTATCAGCAACATAGTCAAATGGGTAACCGTTAAGTGCATGGGAATGCAGTTTTTTAATGGGTATCATAATGGGTCACACGGGTCAAATGGGTGACTCTTATGGGCTATATGTCTGTTTGAGTAAAAGAAAAGCTTCAGGACACACCTTATGTGAATTTGCAGCCTACTTTGCTATATGGTATAAACGCATTTATACTGAACGATTTTATATAAAAAAATTGTTGTGTTAAAACTAAAATGCCTTTTTTTCGATGTTCTGTTTATTATAAGTGTCATCAAATATTATATAATCACGATTTTTTCTTTCAGATAAAATTAAGCCTTCAGATGTAGGGCTGAAGCAGGAAACTTAATTGGTACGCAACTGGACACGTCCAACAAATGAAGTCAATAGGACCAATCGATTCTTGACACCGATTAAATATTTTCATATTCAGATAATCAGAGGAGATCAAGATCCAATCAGGGGTAGTGGAAGGGACTCTGGTCCTTTGAACCAACGTGATTCTAGGTTCAGTTCTGTGGATATTGCTTCTGAAATAGTTCAGCAGAGCTCGGTACCCCCTTGTATGTTTGCCGGGAGGGGTTTATCAAGTGTTTCAAATGCGTATGGTCCATCATGGGCTGCATTTGGGATGGTTCCAGGAATTCCAAATGGTGGTATGAATACATTACATCCGCTTGGTTTACAAGGACCGTATAGATCGATCAATCCTTCTATGAACATGGGACTGCCACTTGCCCGCGAATGATGCATACTTTGACGAACAAGGTTTTTGCCTAAGAGGTGACGTGTGCCTAATGAAGCATGGTGTTAATCGTATTGTTGTGGAAGATGTTCAGGTATGATGTGTTATTCAGGCCCTTCTAAAATATTATTGTGAAACTATTTTAAAATCCTTATTGCCTTCCATATGGGTGTTGATGTTATAGAGTGCTTGATAGAGTGAACAATGGTTGTAATGATGTCGGTAAACATTGCTGAAGAAGCATATATGCTTAAATTAAATAGTTGCTTGAGGTTGCACTTAATTTACATTAAATATAATAGCTTGAGTTACAATTAAAACATTTTGTAAGGTTGTCATCGGATGTGAATGTGATGCAATTCGTTACATATGGGACCAGTTTCATGTGCACATGCTAATGTGCTAACTGCTAAGTATCAATCTTGAACATAATAGTTAGTGTAATTTTTTATAATTCTATGTGCCGCTCGAATCTGATGACTTGCAACCATCAGATTGTTAGTCTTAAACTTTGTGGTCGAATATTGTTACCAAAAAATTGTTCCAGTTCTGGGAAAAAAAAACAAAAAAAAAACAAAAAAAAAAGGTAGTATCTGCACGCACAAAAATGGCACTAACCGGTTTAAAATGACTATACACATACCAAGCTGAAGCTAGTGTACACACTGTTGTGAATTGCTCCACTGCTCCATTTTTCACTATTTTTATCAATGTTGGCTTGCAATTTATGCCAAATTATCAGGAAATCTAGTGGGGAAAAGGATGAAGACTTCTAGATCTTGGAATACCAGACACAAAACGGAAAGGCTGCAGGTTTGTATAAGATTGGTATATTATGTTACATTGGATTAAGAGGGGTTAGGCATAATTATGCCTGCACATTGTCGTGATTCTTCGCACAATTCATTCAAAAACTTTTGGCCCATTGTATCATCATCGTGTGCTTCACTTTTGTTGTAGGCAATGTTGCAAAAATCAGCCGAATCGGTCGATTAATCGGTAATCGGTCATACACCTTGTTGATTTTTGAAAATCGGTGGAAAAATCGGCTAAGGCAAAAAATTGGCCACTAATCAGTCAAAAATCGGCCGAATCGGTCAAAAATCGGCTGAATCGGCCAAAAATCGGCCGAATCGGTCAACTTTAAAAATTTAAATTTTTTGGCATTCTACTTAATTTGGGGATCATTTATTTCACTTATAACGCACAGTGGACCTCATAATCAGAATTGGACCGTTTTATTGAGGTTTGGAAACATATTAGGCTTGGAATCAGTTAATATTTTTAGTGTGCTCTCCAGAAATACCCAAAACATGCAGAAAATGCAAATCCGGTTAATCACCGATTAATCACGCCTTGACCGATTAATCGCTACAGGGTGGTCGACCGCCCAACTACCGATTCACGATTTTTGCAACATTGATTGTAGGTAACTGTTTGCCCATTAGTTCAGCCAGTTGTTCAGGGAAGAAAACAGTTCATGTACATGTGAGTAGCATCGTTCCTGAGTATTGGTAATAAAAGTTTTTTAGCTCCTAGATGTGCGCAGATTGTTTCCTAAACTCATTTTTGGTATTTTATATGCGTTGCAGCCAACAAACACAGTTACATGAGCATAAACAAGGAGCTTTTCTCTTTGTCCCGGCGCGATAAACCTGTACGCATATGTCCTACACCAATGAATAAGGGTACAGGTAAACGCCAATTACCTACATGTGATATCAAATCAGATACAACGTCAACAAAATCACCATAAGCCCACTCGATTCCTCAGTGTAGAAACTAGAAGGGGGTTGAATAGTTTCACCGTTTCTTTTTAGTTGTTAAAACGTTTCGCCGTTTTTAGATCCGGTTAATATTCTTTTGCAAACTTGTCTAATTCTACTTGTTATGTGATATCAAATAAACTACTAACATACACAAATAAACAAGTAAAGTAAAGAGAAAGGAAAGAACATAACCAAGAGACGCGGCGATTTATAGTGGTTCGGCACGAAGCTCACTCACCGTCCTACTCCACTCTTCGAATACCACACTCGAGAGTTATCAATCACTATATCAACACACTCCTTCAGGCGGAGCAATCCGTACACATGCTTACACAAGGTTTAACGACACTAAGCATAATGTCGAGTTCTAATCGTAGCTAGAACCAATCTACTCCAAGGCCCATGTGGCCACACGAACAAGCACTCTTGTCCAACTTGAATTTTCACCCGATCCAAGCCTTCACATAGTTGACACACTTGGTTCTTCACCCGAACCAAGCCTTCACACTTAGACACACTTGGTTCTTCACCCGAACCAAACCTTCACAAACTTGACTCACTTGGATCTTCACCCGAACCAAGATTACACACATGACTCACTTGAATCATCACCCGATCCAAGTCTTTTACATAATGACTCGACTAAGTCCTAACCTACACACTAGGACATCACTCTCCTCACAACCAATACATGAACTAATCTAGTTACAAGACTTCTTGGATCTACATCACCATCCAAGTTCACACAAATATCCCCATCCTCGACTCACACACAAGTCGGAAAACAATGACATTATTTACAGAACCTATCACCGTAACACTTGTTACGTTTGTGTGTGGACACCTATAACATCTCGAGACTTCATTGATGTCGAGAGTTCTTCTCTTGCACTTGACGGAAGAGGAAATCACTTATAAACATATACCGACATGTTATAGTGATCAAAGACTAAAGGGAAAATAAAAACAGAAAGTTTTGTGTGTGAAAAACCTTATTTTCTGAAGTGTAACAGTTCAGTATTTATAGACGACAGGAGAGAGCCAGACGGTCCCGTAAATAGGCGACAGTCCTTTATCACTAAAGGACCGTCGGCCACTTTAAGGGACCGTCCCGACAAAACGCTCCTATTTTTGTCCTAACGTGGTGAAAACTTATCTGGTGAAATTTCAGCTATTTTGGAGGGAAAACTAGTTGTTATAAGTTTGAATTTGAATATATTTTCTTAATAAAACATTTCTTTAAAAACACAAAAATACTTTCGTGAAAATGTTTTGTCAAACTTAAAAATGTAAGTTTATAAGAAAATAAAAACTTCTTTGATCACCAAACTAATGACGGTATAAAGTTTGTTCATACCTGAAGTGACGTTGTATAAGCTACGTGGAAGTAACGAGTTTCCTCGGTTAAAAACTTATTAACCGTAACTTTACGTAACATGTTTTTATAATTTGTGATTATCAAAACACAAGAAGATCGAATAATGCGAATAACGTTTTTGACATTATTTGTATTAACACTCAGGTTGAAAATACTACATGTACATGTGAGCGGCACCGGTTCTGAGTATTTGTAACAAAAGTTTTGGTGTGTTTACTTTGCGTATGTATTTAAATATATTAATTTTTTTAGTTCCGAGTATTTGTAACGCAATATGGTAACTTGGGACCTCTATTGTTTTGCCTAACTTACGCATACAAATATCCTGCGGCAACGCGCGGGCTGAAAACCTTAATAACTACATTTCCCTTTTTTTATACTAACTTGCGTATTCATTATGGTTAAAATGAGATACCAAAGAAATCACCTTTGTGAAGCGCTGATTAAACAAATACTTTAAACGATAAGCAAGATGATCTAAACCAAACGCCTTTTTACATATTGTTCCTACCATTTCCATTTTGCAAAAGTTACTAAACGCATTGGAAAATGCTTCTTTAGCAAAACAACCCCGCGGCAACGCGCGGGTTAACCACCTCGTTAAAGACAATAAGTCACTTAAAATATTTAAGACATCAATCACTAAGCAATAACACTGATCGGTTACTAAAATCCTGATCAAAGAACAAACTAATAAAGATGTTATGCGAAAGTGAATTCGTAAACGAAAAATGGAACTCACAACTAGCTTTGACATATCCTTATGAATTTTAATTGAGTTTATAATTGACAGCATTCTAATAATAACGGTTGCTATTACTATGCTTGCCCACCAAAAACATATATTGATACGTATAAATTATTCTTTCATTATAACCAGAATGGACATAAGTGTAAGTGTTGTATTTCATGATATATAATTACCAATTGAGATTTTTCAGAAGTTGTGAATTCCATCAAATGCATACTGAGAAGCTGCAACCGATAGCCATGAGTCAGCAACAGCAATAGCAACTTCACTAAGATCTTGAGTAGACATGTTTCTTCTAGGTTAACACAACCCAACACTGGTCACGTAAATATTGGCTATAAAAATGCAACATTTTACAAAACATAAGATATTTATAAAACCCAAAAATGAAAAGAAAATATATATATATATATATATATATATATATATATATATATATATATATATATATATATATATATATATATATATATATATATATATATATATATATAGTAACTGAACTAGTGCTCAAGTCATTATGTTACCATCCATTGATATGCTTCCCTGCAAAGGTGCCACATACCTGCTAATTCCCATATGATGAGTACTTGTACACCATCTCGTATAACTAAAAACTTCATTGTCTTACACGTTTATACAAAAATTATATTAAATATAACATAATGAAGTATAACCTAAAGTAGCATAAACAGCTATTTGGCGCTAATACCTTCCCCTTTGGTAGATAAAACCAATGCGGATATGATTATAGGGTGTAAGAATTCGCATTTTGGGTTACTATTCATTTTCACTATTCACTTTTACTATTCACTCCCCACTAGTACAAAAACTTCTATTGGTCACGCATGGTCGATTTTGAAATCTCACACTGTAACATTTATACGTGACTAAATGTACCAGAATAAAATGAGCAGCCACACTTGATCCGACTTGTGTGACCATTTCGGAATTCTATTGTCACACATTTGAATATTTATGTGACTAGAGGTAACTGGAAAAAAAATTTTGGATTATTTAGTCACTTTTAATTCGAGACGTGTGACAGATACAAATGAGCTCGAAACATTAGTCACACTATAGATATACATATGTGACAAATATATGTCACACAATTTAAAAGTGTGACCTAAATAGATATATGGTCATATGAGGTAATTGTGTATGTGGCTAAATTATATAGTCAAGTTTGTCACACATTATTTAAACGTGACTGCTATTCTTTGCTGAATATTTAGCCACATAGCGTCTGAAATGTGTGACAACGGAAAAGTAAGTTTGAAGCGTTAGTCACGATATGCATTTAATAGTGACAAATATATGTCACACAGTTGACGAGTGTGACCAAATGTCATATATGGTCACACTAAACCATAGAAACATGATTAAGTGTAATGAAAATTTGATACATATGGTCACGTAAGTTAATATGTGTGTCTAAAGTTTAGTGTGTGTTTGCTTGCCAAATCCTAATGTGTATAGTCACACTTAATTGAATCACGATCATGTGACTATAGTCTTTACAAAAAAACATAAAATTAAAAATAAATAAATAAATAAATAAATAAATTGTAACTATAGGCTTTACAATAGTCACACCATATCAGAAATGTGTATCTAAATGATGTTTATGGCCACATTATAAGGGTATTATATGTGACCAATACATTCAAAATAGTCACATTGAGTTTTTGGCTCTTCCATACATTTTGAAGATCTCATCATCTGAGTATCGCTTTAATTGAACAAGCTTCCAACCCTTCATATTGTTTAGATAGTACTCATAGTACTTCCTCTTTTGCTTAACTGTTGGACGCCTGAGCACTTTTCTCTTCTTTCTTTAATTGAGATAAAATTTCTTCCTCTCAGCTTCATAATTCCTCTTCCATTCATCTTTTTGTTCTTGAGTGTACTCTTGCATTTCTTCTTTTATTTGTTTCATCAGTGCAATATCAGCATCTTCCCTTCATATTGTTTAGATAGTACTCATAGTACTTCCTCTTTTGCTTAACTGTTGGACGCCTGAGCTATTTTCTCTTCTTTCTTTGATTGAGATAAAATTTCTTCCTCTCAGCTTCATAATTCCTCTTCCATTCATCTTTTTGTTCTTGAGTGTACTCTTGCATTTCTTCTATTATTTGTTTCATCAGTGCAATATCAGCATCACCTTTAATCCTTTCTTCATCCCAAGAATCCAAGAGTGCTTTTGTTTTGGCCTCAGCTTCAGCGTGTTTCCTTCTTCGTTCAAGTACCATCTGATTCTCCTCTACAAACAAAGCAGCCAATTTTCTTGCAGCAGCTCCATCTACTTCAAGTTGCTTGGGTTTGGGCCAGTACACAAAAGGAAGATCCTTTAAAGGATCATGCTTAGGCTCTTCAACCATAATACCTTTGCCTTTGCCCTTATAACTTGGCTCTTGTACACTCTTCTTGATTTGTTGAGTTGGTTCTCTAATCACCACACCTTTGACAGGTACTCTTGGTTGTTGTGGTAGTGGTTGTGATTGTTCTGTTGGTAGTGGTGATTGTGGCACTGCTTGTTTAAATCGTGTCTTCAATAGAATCATTGCTTCGGCCAAAGTTTCCTCATCATCACTAGCAATAGGAACATTTTCCTCACCAGTAGTATCCTCCTTGGCAATTTCTGCACTTGCACCAGCAATAGAATGTCCCATGCCTTTGATTGCTGCTTCCATAACAACCTCATTACCTTGATTATCAGCAATCATATACTCATCATCATTCTCAGCAGAATCCACATCCATATCCACACCAATGTCATCACCAGCAGCAGCACTATCAAAATTTTCCATAGCTTCCCCTGAATCCTTGGTTTCATTCCTCCCCTGTTTGGGATCATCCTCCCCCAAACTTATGCTTTCAGATGAACTAATCCTTTGTCGTGTGCCCACTTTTTTTAGTCTTTTGAATGACCTGGTTCTTGACCCCTTCTGACCTCCCAATTGCTTAACCCTCAGCTTCAAACCTGTAATTACATCCCCCTGAGTATCTGTGATTTGTTTTAGGCCAAGAACCTCTTCTTTAAGTTTGGTATATTTAACCATCAATTCGTTAACAAGTTCCATCTCTTCCTCACCACTTTTATCCTCATCACTTGCATTGTCCCCCTTGGTTTCTTGGCACATGCAGTTTCCTTCACCTGAATCAGTTCCATTGGAACTTGATTCATTATAAGTTCTTGAACCTTCACCCTTCTTATGTTGACCTAGTTCCAACATTGCTTGAAACAATGGTTTACCTATGACAGGAAAGTCCTTACCCTTTCTCTTCATGTTCGAAAAGTCCTTAACCACATGATCAAAAATTAATTTTGAAAAATTGAATTTTTCTTTATTTTTTGCCAAACATATAAGGGCAGAAGCCATGTTACTACTAAACTCATTCCAACCAGTAGTCTTTGGGCTAAGACACTGTAACAAAGTGTGAATTAAGAATTTCCACTGTGGGGGAAAGCCACCTTTATTAAATTTCAAAGAATCATTTTTTCTTACATACCCCATCTCTTGAAGGTTTTCAAAAATTGTGGAGTCTGGAAGACTCTCAATTCCATTAACATCTCCTAGATGAAGAACTTCTCTAACAGATGCCTCTGTAACAATAATCTTCTGCCCATCCACACGGGCATGAATCTGTACTTCCTCATCAATAGTTTTGACCTTTGCAGTAGCCCAAAACTGTTTGATGTTGGAAACATATACAGTAGGGTTAACTGTTAATGCATACCTAATATGAGTAGCATTGAGAATATCAACAACTTCAGTGAACTCTTCATTCTCCTTGGTGGGCTTTTGCAAGAATGCAATCATGTTATGCTTGTTGGAAAAAGACAGAGTCGACATTGTGAAATTTGAAAATTTGTGTAAGGTTTTGCTGGGAATTGCAATTAATTGATAAAATCAAGCAGTGGTTTTATGTTTGATAGAGTTTTGATCGGATAAAAACATTTGTGTGAAACTGTGAATGACTGAAGTGTATAAACCCTTAACCGTTCATATTTCTAAAACAGTACCCTGCACTCTCAAAAATAGCAGAACAACCCTTAGCCGGACTAAGTTAGGCTTAGCAGCACTAAAATATGCCTAGCAACACTAAGTCAGTTTCCACTCGAAACTGCTTATTTTTCAGGACTCCAGCACTTTTCTCAGCTGCCAAAAACTCAAAACCTAACTCATTACCCGAATACACAATAATCACATCATCAATTACACTTAGCAATACTATTTATAACTAGCAACATTAACAAATCATTTCTGGATTTTAACAATTTGACATACTGCTTTTATCCAAGAAACCAAACACACCTTTGACAGTTTGACATCACAAGCAACCATACAAGGTCTCAAAATTTTCATTGATATTTTTTCAAAGATACAACCATTCATAAAAGCTGCAAACATAAACACAATT